>CM069131.1:167149661-167407161 GCA_035221665.1 Okamejei kenojei
GGGGGGAGGGTGGGGGGGGTGGGGGGAGGGTGGGGGGGGGGGGGAGTCATCGTCATGGAGGGGGAATGGATAGGGTGGAAGTGGTGTGGGTGGGGGGAGATAAGATAGTGAGCTGATATTGGTGCTAAGGGTTGAATATGTAAATTGTGTTAGGATGTTGAAGTGAAAGGGTGATTGATTGGTCGAGTATGAGGGTATAGTAGGGGATGGGGGGGTGAGTTTGTGGAGGGGTACGTGAATAGGGTGGGGAGAGGGAGGGGAGGGGGAGAGAGTGGGGGAGGGGAGGGAAGGGAGAGAGGAAGAGAGAGAGAGAGGGATGAGGATGGGTGGCGGGGCGGAGAGGTTGAAGGGGGAAACAGGGGTAGGGGGATGGGGGTGATAGAGGGGGGGGAGGGGGGGAGGGGAGGAGGGGGGGAGGGGTGGGTGGGGAGGTAGATGGCTGGGGGGTGGGGAAGGAGGGAGGAAGGGGAGGCAAGAGGAGAGGGGAGGAGGGGGAGGGGAGAGGAGGGGTGGGGAAGAGGAGGGGGAGGGGAGTAGAGAGGGGGGAGGGGGGAGGGGAGGGTGAGAGAGAGGAGGGTGGGAGAGGAGAGGGGGAGAGGGGGGAGGGGAGAGGTGGAGGGAGAATTGGAGGGGAGAGAAAGGAGAGGGAGGAGAGAGTGGAGGGGGGAGAGGTGTATATGGGAGGGAGAGAGAGGAGGGGGGGGGAGAGAGAAGGGGGAGTGGGGAAAAGGCCAGGGGGTGGGGAGGGAGGGAGATGAGAGAGATTAGAGGGGAGAGAGAGAGTAGGAGAGAGAGAGAGATTAGGGGGAGGGGGAGGGAGGGAGGGGAAGGGAAAGGGGGGCGAGAGAGGGAGGGTGTGTGAGGGAAGGCAATATTAAAAGCAGTCCTCTTCATCTTCGTTCACTGTGGTCGGAGGCCTTTTGAGGCCTCCGCGTCGTGTGCTTCGGACGGCCCGATGTTTCAGGCCCTTCTCGCTGGGATTGATGGAGGCTCGGCGTCGGAAGAACATGTCTAAGCGTTTTGGGAGTTCCAAAAGGGGCCGCTTCCTACCCGGAGGACTTGCTCCCCCAGGTCGAAATTCCAATAGGTCTCCGTAGAGCTAAAACCAGTAGAGTCTATGGTTTCTACTGGTCCAATTCTCAATGGTTTTTTATAGGAAAGTGAATAATAACAGTTGAAACCAATAGGGATTTCCTACTGGAGCCATGTAGCAGACCAGTACATTTCTTCTTGGAAACAGTATAAACCAGTACCAAATCTTCATGGAACCAGTAAGAAACAGTACAAATAATTCATGGGTGAACAGTAGAAACCACATGGAATTCCTACTGGAAAACAGTAGAAACCAGTACAAATCTTCATGGATCCAGTAGAAACCAGTATTAAAATTTTATTCATGGAACAGTAGAAACCACAGGAATTCTACTTGAAACAGTAGAAACCAGTAAAATCTTCATGGAACCAGTAGAAAACCAGTACCAAATTATTCATGGAAACCAGTTGAAAGCAGATGGAATTCCTACGGGAACCAGTAGAAACCAGTAAACATCTTCAGGGAAAAAAACCAGTAGAAACCAGTACAAATTATTCATTGGAACCGTAGAACCAGATGGAATTCCTACTGGAACCGTAGAAACCATTAGAAATCTTCATGGACCAGTAGAAACCAGTACAAAATTATTCATGGAGACCCGAGTAGAAAACTGATGGAATTCCTACTGGAACCAGTGAGAAACCTAGTACAAATATTCATGGAACCAGTAGAAAACCAGATGGAATTCTATGGAACCAGTAGAAACCAGTTGATTTTCTACTGGAACCAGTATGAAACAGTTGGATTTCCTACTGGAACCAGTTAAAGACTAATTCAAATGCCATTGAAACCAGTAGAAAACCAGTTGGAATTCCTACTGGAACCGTAATGACCAATTAAAATTTCCCATAGGATCCAGTAGAAACCAGTTGGAATTCCTACTGTAAACCAGTAAAGACCAATTTAAGTTCCATATGAACAGTAGGAAATTTTTTCAACAACCAGTAGAAGAACCAGGTGTAGAGCTAATCACACTGGGAACCTAGTACAAACCAGTAGAAACAGGAGGAACATCCCTACTGGATCCAGTAGAAGAGTTCAGTAAAGAGCAGTTTCAGAGTATTGGATGTTCACTGGACTGTTGAATGCACATCGGCAGGACATTGGTAGGAAAAGTAGAGTTGGAATGATTTGCCACCAGAAGTCCAGCAGGTCGAAGATGAGGACATAAACATATCTGAATGCTAAAAAACCAATGGAGGCTTAGTACACAAACACATTCACAAAACAATCACACAAACCTCATGCTATATAAATTGCCTACACACAAAAAGATTTTTTTTTACATGTTTAATATCTGTGACTTCAGATGATGAACTTTTAATACTGATACAAGTAGGTGGTTCATAAATCAACTCCGTTGCTTGCACCACGAAGAATATTACTTTAGTGAGCACCACCAATTTGTATGCACTTTTTAACGGGGTGCATCTTTTGTCCAAACCCAGTGCTCAATTTCTTACTTTACATCATAGCAAATAATTTTTCTACGTTGTAAATACCTGTTGCGTAACACATGCATTTATAGTACTACAATGATTCTCATCTCACTTGCTCTTTAGGTACTTGTCATTTTTAGGTGATTGCTCTTGTAAGACAACTCAATGAAATTTCGTGACTTCAATGAAAGGAAAACAGGAATTTCATGACCATAACAATATGATATTGATTATGACAGCAATAGAAAGAGTTGTTCAAAAATTATTATATCTTTGTGTTGTTTAGGCAAGCGATAATCTGTGAGGTAGCATTAAAACAATCAAATAATTCTTTGGGTTTTACAATGAGTGAGAGCACTGGCAAGAAATATAATGTATAATACAGTGTACATAGACATAAGAAAAGCTACTGGTTAACAGTAAAAAAAACAAAAGACACCATGATGCCATAAATACAGTCCACATTTGGAATTATCAAATGGTCATTGAATACGCTATTTACATTTTAGGTGGGGACTGCTTTTGGTGCTTAGTGCACTCAACTACTTTTCCTGAACACTTTGACAACCATCCCTGTTTGACTTAGTGGGAAAAATAAGTTTGAATTTCCATGTTCATTCTTTGTGCTACAGTTTACATGATTGTTTCTACTAGTATACATTATATTAAAGTTCATCAAAATGGCTGCAGCCTGCTGTAATCATCGATGAGAGTAATAACAGAAAATTGAAGGGGCTTCATACAAGGTCTAGATCTCTATACGTAAGTTTGTCTAGAAGAATCGAAAATATTCTTAATAACAGTACTATTATCGTGACAGGAAAAAGCTGCATACATGGTGCTACATAAGCACTTGCCTGATTGCTCGAGGGTAAGTGAAAATCCAAAGTCAGGCATGTGTTTTGGAACAATGACTAAAAAATGTGCTGCCCGATTCGGGCGAGCAAAAAAGTTTGAAAGCCACCTTTTTTTTCACATTTTTTATGATGAGAGTATGCATGAATATTACACATTTCCTCAGTGTCTCACAATCAATGTACATTGTAGCTAACATTTCTAATTTCTAATACATTTATTACCATTTAGGTGTTAGTATTAGTACGAGAAGTAGACCAACAAAAACTGCCATTTCCCGCAATTTTTTATTGTCGGTTGCTCCCTCTGAGACTTGAAGTCTACATTGCACTAGTATATATTTGCCCCAGTTGTGGCAATGGATCTTCGAATGTTTTAAATAAATGACTTGACAAACAATGAAGTTTCTAGTTCATTAGTATAAACAGTTTTCCGCGGCTTTATAATGGTTATTAAACCATCAAAAACTACGGAGTCAAGCACTGTGCAACAAATCTTTATTTTGACAAAACACAATTTACAGTTCCCACTACAGTACATAACCACCACAGGTTCGACCTGCGTATCTGCGTCTTGTCAAGCCCTCCTGGCCTTGCTCAAACAGAAAACCACTCCATGAAGGTCACGCAGCCCTAAGTGCTCTCCCCAGAAGACAACATCGGATCTCGTGGGGATGGCGGGGACTATTATAGGGTCCCCGAACTCGAGGGGACGGTACCACATGGGGGGTGGGTTAGCTTTACAATCCAATTGCAGATCTCAATTATCCCGTACATGACAGAATTTCCTAACCAATCCACAGTGGCTAATTGCATTGGCATTCAAAACAGTGTTTTCTTCAAAGAAAATGAAAACATCGCAAAACATGTGTCCAGATATGCAAGGAAAAACCAGACAAGGCTCATACTTATATCCCAATCCCAGCAATAGTAAAAGTTTGCAACATTGTGTATATCTGGGTTTGAATTCATCCAATCCAATCTATGCTTTTGCACATAAATTGTCATTCCTGCCAGATGTTCAATTTTTTTCCAGCAGCTCTGAACTAGGCTCTAGACAAACCGGGGCCCCATTCTGCAGCTTGTCCCTTTCCACAGAAGGCACTTTTAAATTGAACAAATGGTCTAGCAGCCAGATGCCTAGAAGCCTATACTCAATTTTAGGGTCCTGGCCCCTCCAATTTGGCCAGGATTAACATCGATATACATGAAAAATATTGTTTGCATGCGATCTGGTCATAATCATATAATGCATGAGTACAATCGAGCAGTATATAAGTATGACAGTTAGTGCAAGAAGAAAAATACGCTTGAGTGCAGAATGTAGTATGGGCGAGTAGCATCAGAGTGGGTTAGACCAGGACAAATTGATTGTGTAATTTATGCCTAGCGAAGTGACAGCACTCAACTTCTAGCCACCATAATTCGGTCCTGAATTATGGGTTTCCCGTCGACATGAAACATCACCTACCATCTTCTTCAGCGATGCTGCCTGACCTGAGTTACTACTGCACTCTGTGTAGTTTTTTTCAATAACTTTGATCTTGATTGACATTGAGGGAGAGGTTGTTGGCTTGACACCATGTTACTCTCTATACTTCATGTACTCCATCTCATCATGTTTGAGATTCTGGCGCTACGGTGGTGTCATCTGCAAACTTGTAGATGAAGTTATAGCAGAAGATAGAGACACAAGAAACTGCAAACCTTCAGCCATACAACCTTAAGTCATAATGGCAGGCAGTAACTAGTGGGTACCGCAGGGATCAGTGCTGGGCCAAGCTATTTACATATATATTATGATCTGGATGAGGGAATTGAAGGCCATATCTCCAAGTTTGCGGATGACACTAAGCTGGGGGGCCGTGTGTTGTTCGCTTGGTGAGGAGGATGCTAGGAGAACTGCCAAAGGTGACTTGGATAGGCTGGGTGAGGGGAAATGTTTGGCAGATGCAGTATAATGTGGATAAAAGTGAGGTTATCCACTTTGGTGGCCAAAAAACCAGGAAGCAGCTATTATTTAAAATGGTTGGCGATTAGGAAAAGGGAGATGCAAGCGAGACCAGACTGGGTGTCATGTACACAGTCATTGAAAAGTAGGCATGCAGTGCAGCAGGCAGTGAAAAAAAAGCGACATGGTATGTGAGCTTTCATAGGCAAAAGTTTTGAGTACAGGAGCAGGAGGTTCTACTTCGTTGTACAGGGTTCTTGGTGAGGACACACCTGGAGTATTGCGTGCAGTTTGGTTCTCAAATCTGAGGAAGGACATTATTGCCATAGAGGTAGTGCATGAGAAGGTTCAACAGACTTGATTCCTGGGATGTCAGGACTGTCTTATGAAGGAAAGACTGGATAGAACCCCCCCTCATGTTTTATACTCTCAGGAATTTAGGAGATTTAAGAGGGGAAAGGGGGATCTTATAGAAACTTACAAATTCTTTAAGGGGTTTGGACAGGCTAGAGCAGGAAGATTGTTCCCGATGGTTGGGGAAGTCCAGGACAAGGGGTACAGCTTAAGATTAAGGGGGAATTCCTTTAAGACAGAGATGAGAAAGACTTTTTTTCAACAGAGAGTGGTGAGTCTTCTGGTAACTCTCTGCCACAGAGTGGTAGTTGAGGGCCAAGGTTCATTGGCTGTATTTTAGAGTGAGTTGGATGTGGCCCTTGGGGCTTAAGGGGATCAGAGGGTATGGAGAGAAGGCAGGTACGGGTATACTGAGTTGGATGATCTGCCATGATTCATATTGAAATGGCGGTGGCAGGCTCGAAGGGATGATATGGCTACTCCTGCACCTAATTTTATGTTTCTATGTTTCTATAATAGTTCTACAGACGCACTGCTTGGTTTATTACTATTTTCTACGTCAACAAATACAATCAATATTCAGACTGAAATCCACATGTTTGCTATGATAGTACCAATACCCATGGCTTCATCGGAACTTCACAATTATCACGTGGTTCGGAACAATGCTTACATGGACATTTGTCGTCTCTGAAACGCAAGTCAGCGTACGAGGAATTTTGGCTGTGGCCATTGCTCGAAGTTGCGTGCGACATGAACATCAACTGGTAGTGATGGCTTGATTAATGATGCTACACTTCGAGAGACGCATCGCGTGGACGATATTTATAATATCGTTTATGGCTATTACATAAGAATGAAAGTAAACGCTGCTAGGACTATTGTGTAGAATTATGCGGAGATCATCGATTTTAATACTCAACGGTACAGGATAAATTCTGAAATATCGTTGTGTTCGTTACCACGGTTTGCACGTACAGTACGCTGGCCGGATGTAGTGTCACGTCGCACGCCACGCACGCATGGCATGTCGTATACTTGAAAATTAAATTGACCGCGCTCTTTGTTGTCTTGCTTTGAAAGCTCAGGCTTCGAATTGTATGACGTAGTATTGCAACCAATTGCCGTAACTCCGTGGTTTGTTATAATATTGATGCATCGAAACAAAAATTTAAGATTTCTTAAAATCATGTAATAATCTTTTTCAAGTGCTGTTTATATTTTTGTGGTGTTTGAATGCATATTTAATGTTTGTACTGCATTATTTACATCTCTTGAACCAGTAGACTCTATGGATTCTCTGGTTTGGACTTCATATTTTTTCCACCTATAAATCTCTTATACCAGTAGACTTCTGGTTTCTAATGGTCTCTGCTGTTTTGACATGGCGCTTTCCACCCAATTCAAACCAGTAGACTCTATTGCTTCTAGTGGTTTCTACTGGTCTGACTTCATGTTTTTTCCAATCTCTTTGAACAGTAGACTCTTCTGGATTCTGGTTTGAGCTTAACATTATTGCCACCCTACTCTTAAACCAGTAGACTCTACTGGTTTTTATTGGTCTCAAGTGGTTTGATTGTTATTTTTACTTGCAAAATTGTAGTGGTCTTCACTGGGTTTTTCTAATGGTTTTAATTTGTATGTAAACACACCATTTCAAAACAGTAGACTCTACAGGTTTCTATGTTTTCTACAGGTTGACCTCCTACTTGATACCATGACCATGTACTGGTTTCTCATGGTTTCTACTGGTTTGACTTTGGAATTTTATACCCCTCTTTAAAACCAAGGACAATCTAATGGTTTCTATTGGCTTCTTCTGGTTTCATTCCAGTTGGATCTACTGGTTTTAATGGAATCATATATTGAACCACTGGAAATTCCCATTAGAAACCTCTAGGATCCTGAAACCAGTATAAACCAGGAGAATGTTCTCTACTGGTTTCTACTGGTTTCTATGGGAATTTCTGACCTGGGCCCGAAGTCCACAGGCCTGAGCTGGGCAGAGCTCCAAACACGGTGACTCGGTGAAAACATCCCAGGCGAAGAGCGGCTCAAATCTCCTTCAAATCTGCTAGGAAATAACGGCACTGATGAGCTTTTTTATGATTGCATCAAGGGTGCTCGGCCAGGGAAGATGTTCAGAGAATATATACATCCAGGAGTGAAATTGTTGATTCTCTCCAATTTCAACCATCAATGAGGACAGATGTGTGGATCCTTAGCTTTTCCATTCTACAGTCAGCTCCTTAGTTTTGCTGATGTTGAGAGCAGGATTGTTTTTATGGTATCATTCAATCACCTTTTCAATTTCCTCCTATACGCTGACTCGTCATTACTGTTATCCGACCAACAATGATGGTATCAATGACAATTAATGGTGGAATGTGAGTTGAATTAGTTTTTAATTTTTTAGTCAGTCAGAGTTTTGTTTTGGAGGTCTTTTAGTCTTTTTAGTGGGGGGTGTTTTAGGGGGTGGGGGTGGGGGGGAGGGGGAGGGGAGGAAATATGCATCTCGAACCATGGTAGGACTGTGAAAAAAAATCCCCCTCCCCCTCCCCTTCTCCCCCCCACCCCGCCATAAAAAAGGGGACTAAAGACTCCAAAACAAAACTTTTGAGATGACTAAAATTAAAAAAATAATAATTCCAATTCACTTTTAAATTTGCATTGGATACCATCAATTGTGGTCGGATAACAGGTAATGATGACGTAGCGTACTAGGAGGAAGATTAAAAGGTGATTGAATGATTACCTAAAAAACAATCCTGCTCTCAACATCAGCAAAACTAAGGGAGTGACTGTAGAATGGAAAGCTAAAGGAAGGATCCACTCATCTGTACCTCATTGATGGGTTGAAGGTGGAGAGAATCAACAAGTTTCAACTCCTGGATGTATATATCTCTGAACATCTGTCCTGGGCCGAGCACATTGATGCAATCATAAAGAAAGCTCATCAGTGCCGTTATTTCCTTAGCAGATTGAGGAGATTTGGTAGGTCAACAGATACTCTCTTGTGCTTCTACAGATGTACAGTAGAGGGCATACGGATTGGTTGCATCACAGCCTAGTTCAGTACCTTGAATGCACAGGAACAAAGAGGAACACCATGAGTGGTCGTCACTGCCCGGTCCATCATAGGTACTCACCTCCCCACCAGCAAAGGAATCTATAAGAAGTACTGCCTCAAAAGTGCAGCCAGTATCATCAAATACCCACACCATCCTAGCCACATTCATGTCACTCCGACCATCGAGAAGAAGTTAACCATATAACAATTACAGCACAGAAACAGGCCCTCTCGGCCCTTCCAGTCCGTGCCGACCATTTGTTTTCTCCAGTTATAGGAGTTTGAAAACTGTAACTACACGATTCAAGAATAGCTTCTTCCTAACAACCATCAGGCCCTTGAATACTACACAAAGCCAACCTCAACTATGACTATGGAATTTATTTGGTTGCAATAAGGAGTTCACAAGATCATAAGATCATGTGATAGCAGTAGAATCAGGCCATTCGGCCCATCAAGTCTTCTCCGCCATCCAATCATGGCTGATCTATCTCTCCCTTCTAACCCCATTCTGCTGCCTTCTCCCCATAACCTCTGGCACCCATGCTAGTCAAGAATTTATCTATCTCTACCTTAAATATATCCACTGACTTTGCCTTCACAGCCTTCTGTGGTAAACAATTCCACAGATTCACCACCCTCTGACTTAAGCAGCATTTTTGCATAGGTAGACTGGAGAAGGATCTCGACCCGAAACTTCACCCATTCCTTCTCTCCAGAGATGTTGCCTGTCCTGCTGAGTTACTTCAGCTTTTTGTGTCTATCTCAGTTTTAAAACCCAGCATCTGCAATTCCTTCTCACACATTTTTTGCACAGGTTATTGGTTTATTGAAACTGTGTTTATTATACATTAAATACTGTCAGGCAACATACAGAGGGGCACTTGTATACTCATGTTTTGACCTTTTATAACTGATGGGTGCAGCCAGAACAGCAGCAGTAAGGAATGAGTTTTTAAACTATTTAAATGTACTGGCGATCTTACAATCGCTTGATGGACCAAAAAGACTCGGCAGACCCAAACCCCAGCACCTGTCAGCGTCGGGGAGACTTCCATTGTGCTAGAAGTCTTACCTGAAAGCCTTCGCTTATGTTCACAGCGAAGGCTTTCAGGTAAGACTGAATGATCAGATATGTAACCCCCTCCTCCATCTTTCACGCTAGCACTTTTCTGGCCAAGGTACACTCCCTGGAGTGTAAGACAGAAGACATAGGAACAAGACTGCTGTATCAGAAGAGCAGAAAAGACTGCTGTGTATACTATTTCTGAGACATGGCTCAACCCCAACTCTCCGGACACAGTGCTCCAGCCCAAAGGATCTTCCTTCCACTGCATGCACCGGATGGCACAGTCTGGAAAAGGAAGAGGTAGTGGTGTCTGCTTCATGATAAACTTGTTGTGATGCTCCACATGCCCGTGGTCTTGCCTCAATCCTATTCCCCCGACCTGAATATCTGGTGAATTTTTAAGGTTTTTTTTGGGGGTGATATCTGGTGATCTATTTACTGAAAGCATTCTTGGCCGTCATCCTGACTGCAGTCTACAACCTTCCTCAGGCAAATATCAAACTAACACTTGAGGTACTGAATATCTCAATCAACAAGCACGAAACAGCTTGTTGACCCCCGGTGGGGGTTCCTCTCCGCACGGATTCTCCCCCTCTGCATCTGGGACCTGGGGTGGAGGGTACTGCACCGAGGAGTCCCTTGCAACCTGTTTCTCTCGCGGCTCACAGACTTGCTAGCCGCCTGCCACTTTTGCGGGTGGGAAGAGTCTGTGTATCACGTGCATATGTAGTGTGTGAGGTGGCAGCCCCTGTTCCATTATCTAAAGGGGCTGCTTCTTCTTGCCTTCTGCTGCACTTCTCACCCACCATCCTCTCCTTCGGACACCCTGTGCGTAGGGGAGAGGGTAGGGCCAAGGATGTCCTGGTTGGGGTTGCTCCTGGGCCTGGCCAAGCTGGCCATCCGCGGGTTAGGGTGCCATGCGGAGGAGAACCTGCCTCTCCGTGCCCGGCTGGCGTCAGAGAGCACTACACACTGACCAAGTGGCCCAGGGGATTTCCGGGACTGCTGGACACTGCGGGGGGTCAAATGCATCCTTGACAAGGATTGTAACATAGTTGTATAGATCGTTTTGCATATTTGTTTGTCCGTCGATCTGTGGTGGGTTTTGTTTTGTTTTATTGTATTTTAAATATTAGATTTATTAATGGAATAAATGTTTTGATTTAAAAAAAAATGGTTACCAAGCACGACGGAACTGGATCTTGCGCATCACTCTGCAATTGGATCCTCGACTTCCTCATCCACAAACTGTTCGAATTGGTCTGAAACACTTCTTCCACATTAACAATCAGTACTGAGGCACCTCAAGGCTGCGTGCTCAGCCCCCTGCTTTACTCACTCTCTACTCATGACTGTGTAGCCGGACATAGTGCGAACTCCATCTTCAAGTTCGCCGACGACACCACTGTTGTTGGGCAAATTCTAGATGGTGATGAGTCAGAGTATAGAAGTGAGATCGACCGATTGACCAAATGGTGCCAGCTCAACAACCTGGCTCTCAATATAAGTAAAACCAATGAACTTGTAATGGACTTTGGAAGAGGAAAGATGAGGATCCAAAATCCTGTTTGTATCAACGGGATGATGGTGGAGAGAGCCAAAAACTTTAAATTCCTGGGTGTGCATATTCCCAAAGATCTTTCCTGGACCCAGCACACTGATGCAATTACAGTATAAATAAAGCACATCAACGCCTCTACTTCCTGAGACGATTAAGGAGATTCGGTATGTCAAAGAGAATTCTCTTGAACTTCTACAGGTTTACAGTAGAGAGCATATTGACCGGTTGCATCGTGGCCAGGTTTGGCAACTTGGACGTCCAGGAGCGGAAAATACTGCAAAAGTTGTGAACACTGCCCAGTCCATCACCGGCTCCGACCTCCCCATCATCGAAGGGATTTATCGCAGTCGCTGCCTCAAAAAAACAGAGACCCGCACCATCCTGGCCACACACTGATCTCACCACTGCCACCGGGAAGAAGATACAGGAGCTTGAAAACTGTGATGTCCAGGTTCAGGAACAGCTTCTTCCCTACAGCCATCAGGCTATTGAACACTACAACCTCAAATAAGCTCTGAACTACAATAGATTATTATTATTATTATTATTATTATTATTATTATTATTATTATTATTATTATTATTGCACTACTATTGTTTGTTTTTTTGAGTATGTCTGTATGTGTGTATATATATATAGTGATGATATATAGTAATGGTGTGTGTGTGTGTGTGTACACTTGTGAGTATGTGCATATAGGCACACTGAACTTTTTTTCTCTTGTTTATCATATTGTTTACAGTGTACTATGTTTCCATATTCTGCTGTGCTGCAGCAAGTAAAAATATCATTGATCTATCTGGGACATATGACAATAAAACACTCTTGACTCTTATAGGAAGATAGTTTTCTACAAAAACAGGTTGTATCAAGACTTTACACACCCGGAAGCCACACCATCTAATGCCACGTGTCAACATTTGCTACTTGAAAAAACATGTTTGTATTTATTTATTTACTTTTTTGTCACATAAATTCTGAAGCGTAATTTTATTTTGTACCTCAAATTTTTGTGTGGTGACATGTGAATTCTAAGGATGAATATCCATAATCTGAACGGCTATAACGTGGTGGTCACCTGCACTTGTCTCCAATATTGCATACCCCACTGCCTGATTTTACTTTTTGCCGCTGTCCTGCATATTTGGTTTTTAGCCATTGAACTACTTTTTCCACAGTTGTTGAGTCAAACTTTGACCAGTAGCCCTGGTCTATGAATGTCAGCAAGCTTGAAACGTTTTGGTGTCTCCTAAGCCCACCAATGCAGTGATCTGGTTCTACACTAACAGTTCATGATAAACCTTTTGATTACTATTTGTTTGTGGCGCTTAAAACATAGTTTCTCAAACTAGCCCATGCCAACGACCGATGGTGCATGTTCAGGGCCTTGTCATAGGGAACTGGACCCATCTACCTTGACCAGCAACATAACAGTTCACTTGCCCACAACCCAAAGTGTCCCTCCTGCAATGGGTCCAACACAATTTTCTCCACCTCAATAGCACGTAGTCCTGATCTATGATGGACCAAATGTCTGCTAATGTATATAGTTACCTTCACAATCAACACAGTGGCCTTAAATATACTGTTGTTACTTCCCTTTTGGACGTGTAATATATACTGTTCAAAATTCCTGTGTCCACCTTCCATTAGCTGATTCAGCCACCTGTATAGTATTGCAACAGATTGCAAAAGGAGATCATGACCGCTACTTAAAGCTACATACTTCTGGCACTTGCACCCCATTGCATATCCCCTACCCTCTGACAGTTGTAGCATTTTGACCCCCCCCCCCCCCCCCCCCCCCCCCCCCACACCACTCTTTTTAAAAGAATTCCACATTTGTTTTGAGCAACATGGTAACCCAGGCAGGTGGAACTAGCATAAATGGGGCATCTTGGTCACCATGGGCAGGTTGGGCTGTTTTTTGTGCTACATGGCAATTAATATTTCCTTGTTCCTTCCACAGGACGGCACGGAGACGCAGTGGTAGAGTTGCTGCCTTACAGCGCTTGCAGCGCCAGAGACCCGGGTTCAATCTCGACTACAGGTGTTGGTTGTACGGAGTTTGTACGTTCTCCCGTGACTGCGTGGGTTTTCTCCGAGATCTTCGGTTTCCTCCCACCCTCCAAAGACGCACAGGTTTGTAGGTCAATTGGCTTGGATTTGTATACATGGTATTAGTGTAAATTGTCCCTAGTGTGTGTAGGCTTGTGTTAATGTGCAGGGATCGCTGGTTGGTGCGGACTCGGTGGGCCGAAGGGCCTGTTTCTACGTTGTGTCTCTAAACAAAAAAAACATAGAAATATAGACACTAACAACAAAGATATCTCAACAGGGATAACTCTATCTCAACTCATATTCCAACTCTCTGCCCATACCCTTCATGGTCCTTTTGTGTCTGAATCTCGAAGGGCCGGATGGCCTCCTCCTGCACCTATTATCTACGACTATGTCTCTATGTCCACTTGACTTCCATTATCTTCTGTCCAGTAGTAAATGACAGGCAAAGAAAACCAGATGCTGGAAATTTGAAATAAAAACAGAAAATAGTATGAAAATTCAGCAGGGCAGGAGCATGTATGGAAAAAATAATCAAAATCTCAGATGGAGGATTCTTCATTAGACAAAAAGTGAAAAAGCTTATTTGATGTGGCAGCAAAAATGGGAGAATCAGTGGAACAAAAGGAATTTCTCTGATAGGTGAGTGGAGTTCTGTGACAGAAAGGACCGATTAAGCTGCTTAAAAGGGGATTTTATTTCTATACTGAAATCCTCTTGCATTAAGGCTGCCATGGCATTTACCTTCTTAACTGCTCGCTGTGCCTGCATGTTTATTTTTCAAAGGTTGTGGTACAAGCACTCCCAGGTCTCTTTTTGTGCATTAACCTTTCCTAAAACCCTATCTCTATTTAAAATGTTCTTTATCTTTCAGTTTACAATGTGGACAGCTTCACATTTATCCAAGTAATACTGGTTTTATCTTGCATTAAATGTTATTCACGTTATTCTTTTTATCATGTATCTGTCCACTGTATGATGGCTTGATTGTAATCATGTATTGACTTTCCACTGACTGGTCAGCACGCAGCAAAAGCTTTGCACTGCACCTCCGTACACATGTCTAGTCCGGTCCACAACAACAACCGCATCGTCAAGTTTGCTGACGACACTACAGTAGTCGGACACATCTCAAGGGGAGACGAGGCAGCCTACAGAGAGGAAGTCCTGAAGTTGACAACCTGGTGCTCAGAAAACAACCTGGTTCTGAACACCAAGAAAACCAAAGAGCTCATTGTCGACTTCAGGAGGCACAGCACCGACCTAGCTCCCTTATACATCAACGGCGAGTGTGTGGAGAGGGTCTTACACCTTCCGGTTTCTCGGCGTCCTTATCTCCGCTGACATCTCCTGGACAGATAACATCACAGCGGTCATCAAGAAGGCTCAGCTGCGGCTGCACTTCCTGAGGGTCCTCAGGAAGCACAACCTGGACTCCAACCTGTTGCTGACCTTCTACCGCTCGTCCATTGAGAGCCTATTGGCAAAACTGCATTACAGCATGGTACGGCAGCTGCACCATGGCAGACAGGGACAGGCTTCAGAGAGTATTTTAGGGCAGCACAGAAGATCATCGGCTGCCCTCTCCCCTCTCTGATGGACATTTACACCTCCCGCTGCCTCAGCAGGGCGAAGAACATTATCAAGGACAGCTCCCATCCTGCATTTGGCCTGTTCAACCTGCTGCCCTCAGGGAGGCGCTATAGGTGCATCAAGGACAAATAGACTCAAGAACAGTTTCTTTCCAAAATCCATTATCTCCCTGAACTCACACATGCACTGACTTCACAGCCTAACCCCCGGACCTTCATCTATCCACCTACTGTAATTTGTACTGTAACTGTAATTCTATTTATCCATTGTCGCAGAAACTGTGCACCTTATTCTCCCTCCCCCTTTTTGTTTTTACACTGAGTAGGAGCAGCTTTTAATCTCATTATACATGTGTATAGTGACAATAAAAAGGCATTCATTCATTCATTCATGACAATAAACAAAATTCAAACTCAACTGCTTCATATTTGCCCACTCACTCAAGGTGTCGAAATCAAGATATTGCAATACATAGAAGTCCCTCGTGCATATGCCCTGCCCCCTGACATATTCTACATTTGTTTTGAGCAGCAGGTAACCTAAATATTTACAGACACAAAAAGCTGGAATAACTCAGCAGGTCAGATAGCATCTCTGAAGAAAAGGTGACATTTCAGGTCGAGACCCTTCTTCTGAACTGAGAGTCAGGGGAAAGGGAAATGAGAGATAGAGACGGTGATATAGAAAGATCATAAGATCATAAGGAATAGTAGAATTGGGCCATTTGGCCCATCGTCTAGTCTGCCATTCAATTGTGGCTGATCTACCTCCTCCTCCTAACCCCAATTTCCTGCCTTCTCCCCATAAACTCTGATACCCGTACTAATCAAGAATCTATCTATCTCTGCCTTAAAAATATCCACTGATGGCCTCCACAGCCTTCTGTGATAAAGAATTCCACAGATTTACCACCCTCTGACGAAATAAATGTCTCCTCATCTCCCTCCTTAAAGACCACCCTTTAATTCTGAGGCTATGATCTCTAGTCCTAGACTCTCCCACTAGTGGAAACATCCTCTCCACATCCATTCTATCCAAGCCTTTCACTATTCTGTATTTTTCAATGAGATCCTCCTCATTCTTCTAAACTCCAGCGGGTACAGGCCCAGTGCCGACAAACGCTCATCACAGGTTAACCTACTCATTCCTGTGTTCATTCTTGTAACCCTCTCCTCTGAACCGTCTCCAGAGCCAGCACATCCTTCCTCAGATATGGTGCCCAAAATTGCTCACAATATTCTAAATGCGGCCTTACCAGCGTCTTAAAGAGCCTCAACTTTACATCCCTGCTTTTGTATACAAGCCCTCTTGAAATAAATGCTAGTATTGAGTTTGCTTTCAAAACTACCATTTCAATTTGCAGACTAACTTTTTGGGAAACCTGCACCAGTACTCCCAAGTCCTTTTGTACCTCCGATTTCTGGATTCCCACCCCATTTATAAAATAGGCAATAGACAATAGACAAAAGGTGCAGGAGTAGGCCATTCGGCCCTTCGAGCCAGCACCGGCATTCAATGTGATCATGACTGATCATTCCCAATCAGTACCCCGTTCCTGCCTTCTCCCCATATTCCCTGCCTCCGCTATTTTTAAGAGCCCTATCTAGCTCTCTCTTGAAAGCATCCCGAGAACCTGCCTCCACCGCCCTCTGAGGCAGAGAATTCGACAGACTAACCACTCTCTGTGAGAAAAAGTGTTTCCTTATCTCCGTTCTAAATGGCTTACTCCTTATTCTTAAACTGTGGCCCCTGGTTCTGGACTCCCCCAACATCGGGAACATGTTTCCTGCTTCTAGCGTGTCCAACCCCTTAACAATCTTATATGTTTCAATGAGATTCCCTCTCATCCTTCTAAACTCCAGAAGCCCAGCTGCTCCATTCCCTCAGCATATGACAGTCCCGCCATCCCGGGAATTAACCTTGTAAACCTACGCTATACTCCCTCAATAGCAAGAATGTCCTTCCTCAAATTAGGGGAACAAAATTGCACACAATGCTCCAGGTGTGGTCTCACTAGGGCTCTGTACAACTGCAGAAGGACCTCTTTGCTCCTATATTTGATTCCTCTTGTTATAAAGGCCAACATGCCATTCGCTTTCTTCACTGCCTGCTGTACCTGCATGCTTACTTTCATAGACTGATGAACAAGGACCCCCAGATCCCGTTGTACTTTCCCTTTTCCCAACTTGACGCCATTTAGATAGTAATCTGCCTTCCTGTTTTTGCTACCAAAGTGGATAACCTCACATTTATCAGCATTAAACTTCATCTGCCATGCATCTGCCCACTTCCCCAACCTGTCCAAGTCACCCTTCATTCTCATAGCAAATTTGCTAATTTTACTTTGAATCCCTACATCCAAATCATTGATGTGTATTATAAATAGCTGCGGTCCCAGCACCGAGCCTTGCGGTACCCCACTAGTCACTGCCTGCCATTCTGAAAGGGACCCGTTAATCCCTACTCTTTGTTTCCTGTCTGCCAACCACTTCTCTATCCATGTCAGCACTCTACCCCAAATACCATGTGCCCTAATTTTGCCCACTAATCTGCTATGTGGGACCTTATCAAATGCTTTCTGAAAGTCCAGGTACACTACATCCACTGGCTCTCCCTTGTCCATTTTCCTATTTCAAAAAATTCATTTTCATTTCAAAAAATTCCAGATTAGTCAAGTATGATTTCCCCTTCGTAAATCCATGCTGATTCGGACCGATCCTGTTACTGCTATCCAAATGTTCGGCTATCTCATCTTTTATAATTGACTCCAACATCTTCCCCACCACCGATGTCAGGCTAACTGGTCTATAATTCCCTGTTTTCTCTCTCCTGCCTTTCTTAAAAAGTGGGATAACATTAGCTACCCTCCAATCCACAGGAACTGATCCTGAGTCTATAGAACATTGGAAAATTATCACCAATGCTTCCATGATTTCTAGAGCCACTTCCTTACGTACCCTGGGATGCAGACCATCTGGCCCTGGGGATTTATCAGCCTTCAGTCCCATCAGTCTATCTAACAGCATTTCCGGCCTAATGTGGATTTCCTTCAGTTCCTCCGTCACCCCAGATCCTCTGGCCACTACTTTTTTGGTCTTCAAGGGTCCATCTTTGGTATTAACTAACTTTTTCCTCTTCACGTACCTAAAGAAGCTTTTACTATCCTGCTTTATTTTCTTGGATAGCTTACCTTTGTACCTGATCTTTTCTCCCTGTATTGTCTTTTTGGTTATCTTCTTTTGTTCTTTAAACATTACCCAATCCTCTTGCTTCCCGCTCATCTTTGCTATGTTGTACTTCTTCACTTTAATTTTTATACTATCCCTGTCGTCCCTTGTCAGCCATGGTTGCCCCTTTCTCTCCTTGGAATCTTTCTTCCTCCTAGGAATGGACTGATCCTGCACCTTCTGTATTATTCCTAGAAATGCCTGCCATTTTTGTTCCACTGTCATCCGTGGATACACATGCTACCTCCTAATGGCTCATTAACCTTGAGGTCCTTTATCAAATCTGGTTCATTACATAACACTCAATCCAGAATTGCCTTCTCCCTGATAAGCTCCAATACAAGCTGTTGTAAGAATCCATCACCTAGGCACTTTCAAAAGTCCCTTTCTTGGGGTCCAGTACCAACCTGATTTTCCCAGTCTACCTGCATGGTGAAATCTCCCATAACAACCACAGCATTACTTTTGCTACATGCCAATTTTAACCCCTGATTCAACTTGCACCCTATGTCCAGGCTACTGTTTGGGGGCCTGTAGATTAGTCCCATTAGGGTCTTTTTACCCTTACAATTCCTTAGTTCTATCCATACTGACTCCACATCTCCTGTTTCAATGTCACCCCTTGCAAGGGACTGAATTTCATTCCTCACCAACAGAGCAACCCCACCCCCTCTGCCCACCTGTCTGTCTTTTCTATGCCTTTATTCCTACTACCAAAATGCACGACTCCACACTTTGCTACACTATACTCCATCTACCTCTTCTCTGCCCACTCTCCCAACCTATCCAAATCCTTCTGCAATGTCCCTGCTTTCTCTACACTACCTGCCCCTCCACCTATTTTCGTATCATCCGCCATTTGCCAATAAGCCTTCAATCCCCTCGTCCAAATCATTAAGATAAGAACAAATTAGTGAACGATATGCAAAAAAGTAATGATAAAGGAAACAGGCCAATTCTACTTCACATGCCCACATGGCCTTTCTGTCCTGGGTCTCCTCCATTGCCAGTGAGGTCAAATGCAAATTAGAGGAACAGCACTTCATATTTTGTTTGGGCTGCTTACAACCCAGCAGTATGAATATTGATTTATATAACTTCAAGTAACCTTTGCGTTTCCTTACTCTCCATCCTTCCACCACCCTAATAATTGTACTAGTTTCATTGTCGGCCTGGTGAGTTTCATTGTCTGTAACTCGTTTTCACCTAGCCTTCAGCCAACAATGGACCATTTCCTTTATCACTGTCTATCCCTACAAAGAGTAGGGATTAACTGGTCCCTTTCAGAATGGCAGGCAGTGACTAGTGGGGTAGCACAAGGATCGTGGCTATTTACAATATATTGACAGGGTATTGACATGGAAAGAAAAATTGGTTGACAGACAGGAAACAAAGAGTAGGAATAAACAGGTCCCTATCAGAATGGCAGGCAGTGCCACAACTATTTACAATATATATTAATGATTTAGATGATGGGATTAAAAGTAACATTAGCAAATTTGCAGATGACACAAAGTTGGGTGGCAGTATGAACTGCGAAGAGGACGCTAGGAGGTTGCAGGGTGGACAGGTTGGGTGAGTGGGAAGATGCATTGCAGGTGCAGTTTAATGTGAGGTTATCCACTTTGGTGGGAAAAACAGAATGGCAGATTATTATCTAAATGGTGTCAAGTTGGGAAAAGGGGAAGTACAATGGGATCTGGGGGTCCTTGTTCATCAGTCACTGAAAGTAAGCATGCAGGTATAGCAGGCAGTGAAGAAAGCAAATGGCATGTTGACCTTCATAACAAGAGGAGTTGAGTATAGGAGCAAAGAGGTCCTTCTGCAGTTGTACAGGGCCCTAGTGAGATCATAACTGGAATATTGTGTGCAGTTTTGGTCTCTAAATTTGAGTAAGGACATTATTGCTATTGAGGGAGTGTAGCGTAGGTTCACCAGCTTAATTCCCAGGATGGCAGGACTGTCATATGTTGATAGAATGGAGTGGCTGGGCTTGTATACTCTGGAATTTAGAAGGATGAGAGGGGATCTTATTGAAACATATAAGATTATTAAGGGTTTGGACATGCTAGAGGCAGGAAACATGTTCCCGATGTTGGGGGCGTCCAGAACCAGGGGCCGCAGTTTAAGAATAAGGGGTAAGCCATTTAGAACGGAGATGAGGACAAACCTTTTCACACAGAGAGTTGTGAGTCTGTGGAATTCTCTGCCTCAGAAAGTGGCGGAGGCTGGTTCTCTGGATGCATTCAAGAGTTAGATAGAGCTCTTAAAGATAGCAGAGTCAGGGGATATGGGGAGAAGGCAGGAACAGGATACTGATCGTGGATGATCAGCCATGATCACATTGAATGGTGGTGCTGGCTCGAAGGGCCGAATGGCCTACTCCTGCACCTTTGTCCATATTTCTCGTGTCCCTTTCCCCTGACTCTCAGTCTGAAGAGTCTCGACCAGAAACTTCACCTATTTTTTTTCTGTAGAGGTGCTGCCTGACCTGCTGAGTTACTCTAGCTTTTTGTGTCCTTTTGTCAAGTGTATTCAGTTGTCATATATAACAACAACGGAACGGGTGTCAAGGGTTTTGGGGAGAAAGCAGGAAAGCAGGGATTAGGAGGCAGAGATCAGCAATGATTCAATGGATGAGTAGACTCGATGGGCCGAATGGCCTAATTCTACTATAACTTGTGTGAACAATGAATTTCCTACTTGCAGAGGCATAACAGTCCTAGAAACACAATACATAGTGTATAATAAACAAATAAATCAATAAATATTAGTCAGATCACAGGGGATAAACATGGAAACATAGAAAATAGGAGCAGGAGTATGCCATTCGGCCCTTTGAGCCAGCACCACTATTCAATATGATCATGGCTGACCATCCAAAATCTGTACCCCATTCCTGCTTTCTCCCCATATCCCTTGATTCTGTTAGCCTTAAGAGCCACATCCAACTCTCTCTTAAAAACATCCAGTGAAGTGGCCTCCACTGCTTTCTGCGGCAGAGAATTCCACAGATTCACAACACTCTGGGTGAAAAGGTTTCTCCTCAGCTCAGTCCTAAATGTCCTACCACTTATTCTTAAATTGTGACCCCTGGTTCTGGACTCCCCTAACATCAGCAAACATTTTTCCTGCATCTACCCTGTCCAAACCCTTAATAATTGTATATGTTTTTAATAAGATATCCTCTCATCCTTCTAAATTCCAGTGTATACAAGCCCAGTCGCTCCATTATTTCATATGTCAATCCCGCCATCCCGGGAATTAACCTGGTGAACCTACACTACACTCACTCAAAAGCAATAATGTCCTTCCTCAAATTAGGAGACCAAATCCACACACAATATTCCAGATAACATCGCTAATTAGATCACTATCAGTTTAATATCAATACACTTCCGTGGAAAGTGTTGATTCTGCTGTTGGGGGGACGTTCATGTTGAATCCTATAGGGGGGGTTGCACGTGAGGTCACTGGGTCATAGGGCTTGACGCACGGAGCCGCTCAATCCATCTGGATGACATCCGTAACTTCCCATATATGTTATTAATGCAAGAAACGCGTACTTTCCTACCTGTTAAAAACCGCCAAAATGTTGGATTTTTGCGCTGTAAAAATTGTGGAAGTCGGGGCAAGTGTGAGAGACATGTACCCAACTTCAGAATTCCAAAAGTGAAGCGAAATGAAGATAAAGAGAAGCGAGAGCTGAAGGGACAGCAACATCTAAAGTGCTTGGCGAACATTGGCCGTGCAGATATCGGAATTGGGATATTATTGTGATATTGGGAATTATCGTGTTTGCTCACTGCATTTCATCAACAGTAAGGCATTATTTGTGGTTTTTCTTGATTCCTTTGGTGTCTAAAAAGTCTCAGAAGTGATAAATCTGGCTGTAAATTTTGCTTCAGAGGCGTTGTCTTTTTTTTGGATAAAAACCCACTTGAGAACCATGGGCGATTTTAAAATTTTACAGCCAGATTTACCACTTCTGAAACTTTTTAGATGCCAAAGGAATCAAGAAAAAACACAAATAATGCGTTAGTTGATGAAATGCAGTGAGCAAACGGCCAATGTTCGCCAAGCACTCTGACTGTTGTTGTCCCTTCAGCTCTCGCTTCTATCTACCGTCATTTCTCCTCACTTTTGGAATTCTGAAGTACGCTAAATGTCTCTCACGCTTATCCCGATTTCTGTAATTGTTTACAGCGCACTATTTCGGCGGGTTTTAACGGGCCCGCTATGCTGGAAACAATGGTCAGTGCTTACCCGCAGCTCATCGCGTGTACTCCACTTGGCGTAGCGTAGCAATAGTACGGGTCATGGGTCGTGACCCGACAGCCGTGAAACCTCCCTATAGTGTATTGTGTCTTTATTTTTCTTTAAAAAAATTTTTTTTATATGGATGTATGTAGGTATGTTACAATACCTACCTTTAGCAGCGCTGCAGTTCTGCCGCTCCCCGTGTGCGTGACTTTGGAGCCTTTCAGAGGGGGGCGGGTTTAAAATGCCGTTTTTCCCTGGACGGTCCAAATCGATCTATGTTGGGCGATTTCGTCGCTAAAGAGAAATCGCTCCGACATTTCATCCATGAAGTTATTTTTAAACTACGCTAGATTATTTATTAACTAGAGTAGTTTAAAAATCATCTACTAAAACTCTGAACACTGACAGCAGAACGGACCTAACGTAGGCAATAAAAGAAGCAACACAGTTTATTTTTACATAAAAACTTGGTTTTTAGGAAGCATTTAATCACATTTTCATGTTGCGAGAAGGGGACAAAAAAAATGTATGAACCAGCTGTATTTTCCCTGCTGACTTCACCGCAAATTGCAACGTTCTAATCCACCGCATTCCACTAAAATCCACTCGCAAGATGATTTAAATGGCCATTAATTTACGGGCATTAAACACTAAATTCCTTCCATTTGGCCTATAAAATCATGAAAATTAGATTTAAAAATCATGTTATATTGTGGATTATTGTGTGAATGTTATTTGGACACTTAGGCTATTTAAAAACGTTTATCATTTTTTAAGAAATTGATAGATGTTTAGATTAGTAATTGAATTTTGTAATTAGCTACAATTAGATAACTAACTAATTATATGCTTTAATTTCAGGTCATCTGTGAGATATGCGATGTGCTCACAATCACTACTCAAAGACTAAATCGTGGAAGCAAGAGATTCTTTATTTGTGAGTCTGCAGAGTCGGGTGCCTCTCCAAGTTGAGACACACTGAAGTCAGAAGGGTAAACCCCCTTTATACACACGATTCTACATTCAACCTCCCCTTCGGACCCTTCTCCAATCAGAGTCTGAGGTGCACAATCTTTAGGTACGTCCCCCCAGTACCTCCCACATCATACATCGCATGTCCAGACATGTGCATGGTAATGAGCAGTTTCTTGACCAGGGGTGTGTTGTAATATTCATTAATTTTATTAAGCATGCTCAGTTGTTCATGACCTACCCTAGTTTTACTCACCTCCAACTGAACTCTCTCAGTTCTCCTATGTCAGCTAAAGCTAAGCTATAGTGACAAGGGTCCCATCTATCAAACCCTTCTACTGATAGGGATCAATCTACATCACTCCCTTCTACCGCTATACAATGCTATCACTTCTTACTCAAGGATGGGTCTGGTAATTTTTATACACAACTGCGTCAGAACCCTCTTCCTGGCCTCTATCGGTTTGAATCCTCTTTAAAGCCCCTTACAATAGTGGGGTTTAATCACTTTATCCAAGTAACATTATTTCATATTTGTTTCAGAATGCTTCAATCTATAATAACTGAACATTTCATTGAGCTCTTAATTTTTAAGAAAGTTATGGGCTTTTGACTGTTCTAGATCACAGCTTTTGTGTTAAGTCAATGGAAAGGCAATGGGGAACAAGATGCTAATTTCCAAGTGTGAGAGTGGGCATAACTTTTTTTAATACTGAAGATATCAAAGGTGTCAAATTAAACTTCTTTTTATGCTTTATCTGATGGGACAAATTGCAGACTTGATTTTTAAAATCTCTAAATTTTGTAACATTGCTAATGTATGGTAATCTATTTTTTTTTCCTCTGTAAAGCACTTTGGCTTCAACATGATTTGATTTAAAAGTGCTATATAAATAAAAATGACTTGCTTCCTTACTTCCTCCACAGCCCATGTATGTGTTTAAGTCAGTCTACAGGGGCGGGTCCAGAGTGAAGTCTCGCGTTGGGAGAGCGGGGCTTGCGCCGCCTCGGCCTTGCGTCTGTCTTTCCCAGCGGGCGGCCGGTGAGTGTCTGTCGGCAGCGGAGAGGCGCGAAAGCCATCCGCCGCTAATCCTGCCCATCGGAAGTGGAGATGCTCCAAATTTACTTAAATATGACCCTCAGATTGCTAAACAACGCCGTCTGCCCAGTATTAGTGATCGAGTCGGGTTTTAAACGGCATCGATAGCGATGGTTGACAAACTCGGTGGCTGTCAAAATGGCGGCGGCGGCTGGAGGGAGGGAGGGAGGCGCCGGCCCTGCGGAACGGACACGTTGCCGCTTTTACCGTCTTTCTTTTCGTCTCCACTCCGATGTTGAATGGAGCATAGTGTTTGCTCAAGGTTCCAGCAATGACAGTTTCTTGTGTCTCATTGAATGGTTTGTGTCGGTCGAGACTGCCAGTATCGGGCCATCAATGATGTGCAATTGCCTGGAAGCTGCAATTTTTTTTTCCTTTTATACGATCAGGGCTAGAATTGTAAAGCTGTGACTTGGTTAAATCGGTTTAGAGACTTAAAAAAAACAACGCCTTTTCCTCATGTTGGCGTTCACTGAAAGGTATACTTAACACAGTGTATTCTTGGAAACTGGCTTTTCCAGCATGTGGTTGCAGTGATGACAATCTTAGGACACCTTTGGAATAACTGTGAAAAGAATGAGTGTCTGAGCTTCCAAAATGCGACCCCCCCCCCCCCTTAAGCCTGGACATTGTTGGGCTTTTGAAACCAGTCATACTAAAGTATGAGGGTACACAAAAGGCTGGAGAAACTCAGCGGGTGCAGCAGCATCTAAGGAGCAAAGGAGAAGCCTATCTCCTTCGCTCCTTAGATGCTGCTGCACCCGCTGAGTTTCTCCAGCCTTTTGTGTACCCTCGATTCTCCAGCATCTGCAGTTCCTTCTTTAATACTAAAGTATGAGCTCCACTTTCCAACATAGCGGAGCAGTTGAAGTTCATGCAACTTTTTTTAACCTGGTATTTACAGTGGCTAACTATATCTAATTTAATTTGACTTCTAGTACTCTGAAAATGGTCCGGTACTCATTGGATCCCGAGAATCCCACTAAATGTAAGTACTTTACCTTTTAATCTTTAATATGCCATCAATGTTAATTCAACCAGTTTGCTGACTCTTGTATATTCTACAGCATGCAAAGCAAGGGGTTCCAACTTGCGAGTACATTTCAAGGTAAGCATTTTGAATTATATATTGCTCAAAGTAAAATGTTTACAAAGTTTTGAAAATGTATGCTACTTGTATTATGTGTTCTGATTTGCACCATACAACTGGATAACCATATAACAATTACAGCACGGAAACAGGCCATCTCGGCCCTTCTAGTCCGTGCCGAACACTTACTCTCACCTAGCCCCATCTACCTGCACTCGGACCATAACCCTCCATTCCTTTCCCGTCCATATACCTATCCAATTTATTTTTAAAATGATAAAATCGAACCTGCCTCCACTACTTCCACTGGAAGCTCATTCCACACAGCCACCACTCTGAGTAAAGAAGTTCCCCCTCACGTTACCCCTAAACTTCTGTCCCTTAATTCTCAAATCATGTCCTCTGTTGAATCTTCCCTACTCTCAATGGAAAAAGCTTATCCACGTCAACTCTGTCTATCCCTCTCATCATTTTAAAGACCTCTATCGTCCCCCCTTAACGTTCTGTGCTCCAAAGAATAAAGACCTAACTTGTTCAATATTTCTCTGTAACTTAGGTGCTGAAACCCAGGAAACATTTTAGTAAATCTCTGTACTCTCTCTATTTTGTTGATATATTATTTCCTATAATTTGGCGACCAAAATTGTACACCATGCTCCAGAATTGGCCTCACCAATGCCTTGTACAATTTTAACATTACATCCCAACTTCTATATTCAATGGTACACAAAAAGGCTGGAGAAACTCAGCGGGGTGCAGCAGCATCTAAGGAGCGAAGGAGATAGGCGACGTTTTCGGGTCGAGACCCTTCTTCAGACTGGTCAGGGAGGACCAGCACACCAAAGGGCTTTCTTTACCAACCTATCTACATGAGATTCCACCTTCAGGGAACTATGCACAGTTATTCCTAGATCCCTCTGTTCAACTGCATTCCTCAATCCGCTACCATTCACTATGTACGTCCTTTTTTGATTTGTCCTGCCAAGATGTAGCACCTCACACGTATCCCTGACCAGTCTGAAGAAGGGTCTCGACCCGAAACGTCGCCTATCTCCTTCGCTCCTTAGATGCTGCTGCACCCGCTGAGTTTTCTCCAACTTTTTGTGTTACCCTCGATTCTCCAGCATCTGCAGTTCCTTCTTTAAAAAATTCTATATTCAATGCTCTGATTTATAAAGGCCAGCACACCAAAGGCTTTCTTTACCAATCTATCTACATGAGATTCCACCTTCAGGGAACTATGCACAGTTATTCCTAGATCCCTCTGTTCAACTGCATTCCTCAATCCGCTACCATTCACTATGTACGTCCTATTTTGATTTGTCCTGCCAAGATGTAGCACCTCACACTTATCAGCATTAAACTCCATCTGCCATCTTTCAGCCCAATCTTCCAAATGGTCTAAATCTCTATGTGGACTCTGAAAAATCTACTTCATTATCCACAACACCACCTATCTTAATATAATCTGCATACTTACTAATCCAATTTACCACACCATCATCCAGATCATTGATGCATATGGCAAACAACAGTGGACCCAACACAGATCCCTGAGGCACCCCACTAGCCACCGGCCTCCAACCTGACAAACAGCCATCCCCCATTACTCTCTGGCATCTCCCATTCAGCCACTGTTGAATCCATCTTGCTACTCCACCATTAATACCATGGTTCCCCAACACATACCTCCGCCACCTGACCTGTCTCATTTCCTAACAGGAGATCCAGCACTGCCCCTTCTCTAGTAGGTACCTCTATGTTTTTGCAGTAATACATATCCTGCCTCCCTAGACGAGCCCTCTAATCTATCATGCCAAAGCACTGCTGTAATATCTTCCCTGACAAGCAATGCAATGCCTCCACCTCTTGCCCCTCCAATTCTATCACACATGAAGCAATAAATTCCTGGAATATCTTCGATGGGATTTGATCTTGATATGGGTGTTATCCTTTAGCAACCCGGTTACATTCTCATTTATACATTGCCTGATTAAATTTGTTTTTTGTTTTTTTTAATTTGTGGACTTGCATCATAAGATGACCACTTAACAAGTTAATTGTTTTTCAATGGACTTTAACAGTCCTGCAAAAACCCAGCCTTTCCATAGTAAAGGAACATTCAGGGAAATGCAGACTGGTGAGCTTGACATCAGTTGAGTGTGTGTTGTGAAGGGTGTGGGGTGGGATGGAGAGATTCTAAGAAAGGGGATGAGTATATCATTTAGGAAAAGTACAGACATGGGAGCGTCAGGTTTTCCACTTGGTGTTGTGGGGAGATATGGTGTCTCAATGAGTAGGCTAAAAGTGGTGATTGAGTGGTGGGCAGGCAGTAGATGTGTCACCAGGATAAATGGATTTTAAACCTAACTCTTACTGACTCTTGAACACTTAACATTTATATTGTAAAATGTGGTTACTGTGATGACCATCTTAGGACACCTTTGGATTATACATGAAAAGAATGTAAAAGTTCTGAGTGACCACATTTTATTTGTCTTGCACTGTTTTATTGTCATCCATATTTTTTTATTTTTATCATAGCTCAATTGTTTATGGCTGACACTGCTGGGTTTTTTAAGACTAATTGTTTATAACTATCACCTAAAGGGTTTAAACCTATGATATGTCCTGCAGTTAAGAATGCATTTTTTTAATGTAATGAACAAATGTATTCGTGTTCTCACATGGTAGACTGTTCCAGAAGGTGAAATCACATGGGTTCTGAGGTGAGTTAGCCAATTGCGTACAAAGTTGGCTTGATGGAAGAAGTTGGAGGAGGGTGTTTGTTTTTTCAGAATGAAAGCCTGTGACCATAGGTTTTGGTGCTGGGCCCCTGTTGTTTGACATATTTTGGTATGTATTTGGTATTCTCACCATAGATTTGGGTGAGAATCTAGATAGGACGATTAGTAAGTGTGTGGGTGACACCAAAATCGGTGGTGTGATGAAGATAGTCTAACATTGCCACGGGATATAGATCAACTGGCAGAGTGGACAAAGGATCGGTAGATGGAATTTAACTTTGACAAGTACAGTGGTGCTTTTTGATCGAGTAAACCAGGGCATGACATGAAAGGTAAATGATGCGGCCTTGAGGAGTGTTGTAGAAAAGAGATTTATGGGTACATTCGTTCCAGCAACTATGTTACAGAGAAAGGTTGAACAAGTTAGGTCTTTATTCTTTGGAGCGCAGAAGGTTAAGGGGGGACTTGATTGAGGTCTTTAAAATGATGAAAGGGATAGACAGAGTTGACGTGGATACGTTTTTCCCATTGAGGGTAGGGAAGTTTCATACAAGAGGGCATGACATGAGAATTAAGGGACAGAGGTTTCGGGGTAACGTGAGGGGGAACTTCTTTACTCAGAGGGTGGTGGCTGTGTGGAATCAGCTTCCAGCAGAAGTGGTGGAGGCAGGATCGATTTTAACATTTAAGAGTAAAGTGGATAGGTATATGGACGTGAAGGGAATGGAGGGGTATGGTCTGAGTGCAGGTAGATGGGACTAGGGGAAAACAAATGGTCGGCACGGACTGGAAGGGCCGAGAGGGCCTGTTTCCGTGCTGTAATTGTTATATGGTTATGTGCGGTACAAGTGGCTTTGTTTTCTAAATATTGACTAAGACAGACAGGTGGTTAGAAGGTGTATCACAAGCTTGTCTTGTTTGAATGGGACATTGACCACCACCGTTCGATCGTCATATTACAGCTGTGCTAGATGTTCGTGAGACCACACCTGGAACATTGTGTGTCATTCTTGTTCAATTATGTACATTAAGCTAGATTATGGTGTGATTAAGCTGAATGGCGTAACTCGGTGGGACAGGCAGCATCTCTGGAGAGAAGGAATGGGCGACGTTTTGGTCGAGACAGTAATGGAGATGGGTCTCGACCTGAAATGTCGCCCATTTCGTCTCCAGAGATGCTGCCTGTCCTGCTGAGTTAGTCTGGCAATTTGGTTTAAACTAGCATCTGCAGTTCTTTCCTACACAATCATAAGGACACTGTTGGGACTGTAGGGTTCGATAGGTCATTATTGTAATTTACTGAGGAATGGGGTATCTGAACCTAGAGGGTATAGTTTATGAGAGGGGCTGATTTAAAGGGGGCCTGTGGGGTGTGTTTTCCACACGGGATGATTGGTATATGGAACACGCTGTCAGAGGAATTGGCAGCTGAGGGTTCAATTATAGCGTTTAAAAGACACTTGAACAGATACATGGGTGGGAACGGTTTGGAGGCATATGGGCCAGGCACAGGCAAGGGGGAATAGCTTGGTTAGGCAACTTGTTTGGCATGGATGAATTGGAGTAAAGGATGAGTATATGGAACAAGTTGCCTGAGGAAATAATAGGTGAGTAGAATTATAGTAATTAAGAGATGTTTGTGGATAAGAAATGATTAGAGGGATGTAGGCAAATGGGACAAGCTCAGAGGACATCCGGGTGTGTTGGGCCAAAGGGTCTGTTTTCATGCTGTATTTCAGTATTTGTGAATATGCATGTGATGTTGCATCATTTGCCATGCAAAATAATTCTGTTTATGGACCATTTTGTGTTAATCGTTGAGCAAGGAGAGTGCTTGTCTTCCTGAATTTGGTTATTGTGATGACCATCTTAGGACACCTTTTGAATAGCTGTGCAATAATAAGACTTTTCTGACAACATTAAGATCGGCAGTATGACAGGAGCAATGGGTATAGGTTGACTAATATAACTGAAGATGTTCTGGTCCTAGAATACTCGTGAAACTGCTCAGACCATCAAAGGCATGCACATTCGTAAGGCAACCAAGTTCCTGAAGGACGTTGTAATCAAGAGGCAATGTGTTCCTTTCCGGCGCTACAATGGAGGAGTTGGCAGGTGTGCTCAAGTGAGTTTAATACAATGAATTGCAAATGTAAATTTATTTCAAATGTTATGATCTGTTGAATTTTAAAAACAAGGGAATATTCCAGGTAACTTTTAGAACTTGATAGTGATGTAGATTGTGCAAATGTAATTCAGCATTTGGGGACAATATAGATATGCTTGATTAAATTCTGACATTTGGCCTGTTATGTTTTTTTTTTTCTCAAATGCTGATAGTGCATTTATTACATGGACTCTGCTGTACTTACTGGGTGTATACCAATAGCTTTTGTGTTCCTCTCAAATGTGGCTGCAGTGATGACAATCTTAGGACACCTTTGGATTAATAATGAAAACAATCTTTTTTCTGAGCTTCCACATTTTAAGAGGATGTGAAACAATGTTCATTGATAGTTCATTGAATGCTTTGCCAAAACCTTATTTTAAAATTTAATTTAAATGTTAAAATAGACGGTTTGGTAACTTATAATGGTATACATATTCAGTGTTTCATAATTATCTTAAATACTTGGTTTACCCTATGAATACCACTAGATTTTGGTCAGAAATTAAGGATCACGTTGTCTTTTGTTGCAGTAACGTTAAAACAAATCATACTAACATGAAGTTATTGTTTATGTTAGGCTAAGGCATGGGGCTGGACACAAGGACGTTGGCCTAAAAAGAGTGCAGAGTTCCTACTGCATATGCTGAAGAATGCAGAGAGCAATGCTGAACTAAAGGTGGGTGAATATTCACCTCTGCAAACAGTTTTGGCTTTGGAACGTAAAAAGGAAGTGGAATCAGTTAAGAATTTCATTGAGGTTTTGGTTAATTGGATTAAAATTGTCCTGGCGAGTATGCGGTTGGAGCTTTTGTTGTTCTTGAAGAACACTTAACACCTATATTTTAAAATGTGGTTACAGTGATGACCATCTTAGGACACCTTTGGATTATACATGAAAACAATGTAAAAGTTCTGAGTGACCACATTTTATTTGTCTTGCACTGTTTTATTGTCATCCATTTATTTAAAAAAAAATCAAAACTCAATTGTTTATGGCTGACACTGCTGGGTTTTTTTAAGACTAATTGTTTATAACTATCACCTAAAGGGTTTAAACCTATGATAGATATGTCCTGCAGTTAAGAATGCATTTCGAGGCCCTGATGCATTCCAATAGGATGTGCTCTGTGGTATAGCTGTAGAGATTCGTCAGTCATTGGAGACATTGTCTTGAATGTCTAACCTAGGGAAAATATTGAAGTTTGTGTTAAAAGCTTTAATCTGTTGCTTCTGAGTTGGCCTGTATTTTGAGGAAGAAACTACTTTTGTCTAGGCTTTACACTTCTGGTGTCATTGAAATATATAGGTCACATAAATAAAATTTATAGAAAGCTGAGAAGGATGCAGAAGGGATTGGCCATAAGTTGCCTGGGTTTGCAGCCTGTGTCTTTTTTCTTTGGAGCATATGTGGCTAAAGGGTGACTGCAATGTACAATATCGCAAGGGGCATGGGTAAAGTATTAATTTAGTCTTTTTCCCGGGATTCTAAAATAGACAGCAAATGCTTATGGTGGGAGCGGATAGTTTTAAGTAGTAGCCCATATGTGGAATGAACAGCCAGGTGAAGCTATAAAAGTGGGTATATTTGTGCATAAATAAATTCACATTTCTCTACAAACTGAGACAATATTTAAGAAATATTAGTAAGTCTGATATAGATGCCATTGTTCCTCTTTTATCAGTTAATACATTTGCACTTGAATTATGTCTGTTATAATTTGGAGGTTTGTGCATGTTTTGTTTAGTGCATCGTGAGTAGTTGATTAGTTTCCATTCCTTTTGGTTGAATTGTAGGCAATGGGTATTTGGACAATTGATGCAGGAGTAGGCCATTCGGCCCTTCGAGCTAGTACCCCACACCATTCAATGTGATCATGGCTGATCATCCGCAATCAGTATCCCGTTCCTGCCTTCTCCCCATATCCCCTGACTCCGCTATCTTTAAGAGCCTTATCTAGCTTGAAAGTATCCAGAGAACTGGCCTCCACCGCCCTCGGAGGCAGAGAATTCTAAATTTAAAATAATCGCAAGCTTTTTTTTTCCCCCTCAGGGTCTGGATGTGGATTCCCTCGTGATTGAGCACATTCAAGTGAACAAAGCTCCTAAAATGCGCCGGCGGACATACCGTGCCCATGGTCGTATCAACCCATACATGAGTTCACCTTGCCACATAGAAATGATCCTCACTGAAAAGGAGCAAATTGTTCCAAAACCAGAGGAGGAAGTTGTTCAGAAGAAAAAGGTGATGTATTGTTCTTTCCATTTTGTGCATAGAATAATTGCAATTTAAATTTTACCACTAAGCCCCGGGTAATAATTTATAAATTTAATTATAATCAAATGAATGTGTGTGATCAGTAACTGATTGCTGTCATAACCATCATGCAGCACTCTTCAGACATTAACCAAGTGAACAAATATATAAATAGCAACGGATTTTTTTAATATGTTTTTTTATAAACATTTGAATCTTTAAATTGGGGTCCTTTTTAATAAATTACGAGCCTTGATTTGAATAACTGAGTCTATGTGCTGGCTCATTTGGGTATCATTTATTTTGGATTTAGGCACCATGTAACACTTAGATAATATTCCACAATTGTTTTGCAGGTTTCTCAGAAGAAGCTGAAGAAGCAAAAGCTCATGGCACGGGATTAGATTTTACTAGTTCTGTATATAATAAAACTATTGGAACTATTATTGTGACTCGAATGTTTATGCCTCAACTGTCTAGATTTCCTATTACTTCCAGTAAACTTAGTGTTTATTTAAAAAAAATACATCTCGGATGTCCGAGAATGGAAAGTCTCAATTTGGGAGCAATTGTAACAAAGATGGAAGAATTGAGATTGGGGAATAGTGTCTGCAAGAGGTAGGGTTGGAGGGTTTGTAATATATGTTAGTTGATAGTCTGTCCTTGGTGATGGAGACGGAGATCAGGAAAGGCGAGAAGGTCCAGGTGAATTTGAGGGCGGTGGTGAAGTTAATGAAATCCACAAGTACTGCACGGGTGCAGGAAGCAGCAATCACTAGAGGAGAAAGAGTTGTGGTACGCTTGAAACAAAGACTGTTTGACATAACTGACAAAAAGGCAGGCAAAACTGGGGTTCATGCAGGTGCCTGTGGCTCACCCTTTAACTTGGAGGGTGAGCTTCCTATGGTACATATGTAGAAGAGTCACTGGGAAAAGGCTGAATTTGCTTAATGTCGAGGCGATGGTGTGCCGCCTTCGCAATCACATGCAGTTGGTCCAGACAGATCATTGGTAATATTAATATGAACTGTGTAAGTGAATTGCTGCTTCACTACAGAGCACAGTTGGGTCCCTGGGTGGTGTGAAGGGAAGAGGTAGGGGATGGGTGTTGCATGTCCAGCAATTGCATGACAATATTCTGATTTGGTGACGGAACGCTTCCTTTCAAAGACTGAAAGTTGAGTGGCTACGTAATATGAAAATTGCAAAGGCTAATGAGAGCGGAAGCATGAAAAATAGAGCATGTGCATTTGAGATGTCAACCATGTTTGGGGGGGGGGGGGGTTAGCTCACCCCTGGGGTTTTCTATCACGTAACTAAAGAAATTAATTATATATTTGGAATTTCAAAGAATTAAACAATTCCTTTGGGAAATAACTTGCATATCAAGATGCTTCCGCCAGTGGGTGAATTCCTTTCCCTCCACAAATGCTACTCGATATAGGGCTTTGGTTAAACCACATTTGAAGTATTGTGTGCAGTTCTGATTGCCCCATTACAGGAAATATGTGGAGTCTTGGAAAGGGTGCAGAGGAGGAATACAAAAATAATGCACACAAATAAAACTTGGTTTTGGCATCATGTTCGACACAGACATTGTGGGCTAAAGGACCTGTACCTGTGCTGTATTAATCTATATTAAATGGGGGTGGGAGGTAATGGCCTACTCCTGCTTATTTAGTTTATTCTTGTGCATTTATTATAAAAGGCGTTACATAGTAGCTTTCCCCTTTCATGCTCATTGTGCAGAGGAGGTTTACAAGAATAATGTTGGATTACGGAGGAGGTAGACAAAAATGCTGGAGAAACTCAGCGGGTGAGGCAGCATCCACGGAGCAAAGGAATAGGCGACGTTTCAGGTCGAGACCCTTGAGTAGGAATTGGTTACAGAAACCAGTTTCCAATGTGCTTTGATGGCCTACTCGCAGGGTAATGGAGTTGCTAGTTAACAGCACAGTTGTGGATCGATTACTGAACATTTTAAACATTTTGGTTTGTAAATTAAAACGGTGGCCTGATTGGATGGATCAAAACATCGAAGCACTACCTTGGAACTACAAGGAATCTTGAGTAAATACACAAAGCACTGGAGGAACTACACTGAGAGGACTGAAGTGTGGAGCAGAGGAATGTAGGAGTTAAGGTATAAAGTTTGTTGAAAGTCAAAGGTTATTTATTGGTCACATACACCTATTGGTGTGAAATGTTTCTTGCCAATGCAGCACATAAGAAAAAGAATACAGACATAACACTAAACAATGAAGAGATTTAAACATAAAACACATCCCCCCCCCCCACAATGGTTCCCATTATGAGGGAATGCACAATGTCCAGTCCCCATCCCATGTCCACCCATAGGCTTATTGAGGCTTCCACGGAGGCCCGATTTTCCAGGCCGTTCTCGCCGGGTGATGGTGCTCCGGCATCGGGAGAATCCTCTCAGCAGCTTGGGACACCTGGAACGGCCGCTTTCTTACCGGAGTCCGCGACTTCCGAAGCCAACAAGGCCGCGCTGGATGACGCTCCACCACTGGCTCCCGATGTTAAAGCCACGTTGCAGCTGCCCGCTCCACAGACCCGCAACTCCGCGATGTTTTTCTCGGCGGTCTCAGCTCACCGGAGTTCCAGCGCGGCGACCAGGGCAGTCATCGCCCGCTCTGTGATAGCACTCCAGCGCTGTGCTGCCGCCGAAGCCGAGGTTCTGGGCGGTCCCCTCGGGCAGATAAGGGTAGTGAAAGTGGCTCCTCGGGTAGATAGGGGTGGTCAAAAAAGGCCACATTGGTGTTCATCTGTCAGTGTTGAGTACAGAGGTTGGGAGGTCATGTTAAAACTATATAAAATGTTAGTGAGGCTGCATTTATTCAGTTCTGGGCACCATGTTATAGGAAAGATGCTGTCAAGTTGGAAAGGGTGCAGAGAAGATTTACAAGGATGTTGCCAGGATTTGAGCTATAGGGAGAGGTTGAGCAGGCTAGGACTATACTCCTTGTAGCCCAGGAGGATGAGAGGTGATCTTATAGACGTGTACAAAATTATGAGGAATATATCTGGTAGACGCGCAGCATTTGTTGCCTAGAATAAGAATTGAGAACCGACAGACATAGGTTTGGGGGGGGGGGGGGGGGGGAAGTTTCACAATAAGGGTGGTGATGTATGGAACGAGCTGCCTGAGGTCGTAGTTGACACAGGTACTATCGCAACATTTAAGAAACATTTAGACATGGATAGGATAGGTTTAGAAAGATATGTGTTGTCTTTCTGCTGACTGGATAGCAGGAAACAAAAGCTTTTCACTGTATCTTGGTACAGGTGACAATAATAAACTTCACAAAAAACTTCCGGTGGCGCTATGGAGACCTAGAGGATAGCGCCAGCCAGCTCCGCAAAAAAATCGGAGAAAACGGGGGTTTAAAAGGACTTACCGGCTGTCTGCTGCACACTGCCTGCCGTTTCTTCACCGACTGTGCCGAGTGACGTCATCAGGCGCGCGACAAACTATGTCGACGGCACGGAGCCCTACCGACAAGGCTAAAGGTCGACAAACCCGGCAGAGACCGGCAGAAGGCCCAGCTGAAGCCTCGGAGTCGAGTAGGACTCGATCCCTGGAGGATGTATCCAAAAAATCGGGGACAAAAATGGAAGGTGAGGAATTGAAAACTTTCATTTCTCAACAGATGGCTGGCTTAAAGGAAGAATTAAAGGAAGAAATAAGTCAAATGAATATTCAGATGGATACTCAGTTGAATCAGATGAAAAATCAACTGAACCAATTACAACGGGATACAAAGTCAATCATTGAAAAAAAGGTCAAGAAATTATCGGAGGATTTGAAGGAAGAATTTATTGAAATGTTTAATGATATGGAAAAAAAGATGGACAAAAAGCTTGAAAAGCTTAAAAAGGACTTCCATAATAGGATTAATCCTATTGAAGAAGTACAGCAACACCAGATGGCTGGAATAAGGAACCTTGACAAATAGCTGAGAAGAATGTTGTGACTACAACGCAGCTGATTACAGAAAATGAACGCCTAATGAACCTGCTGACTAAAACAACAGAGAAATGTACTGAGCTAGAAGGGCATCAGAGAAGGCAAAACCTGAGGATTGCGGGGATTCCTGAGGGTCGAGAGAATATCGACGGCCCTCGAGAATTCACTGCTAAATTACTCAAATAAGTACTATCTCTGGATGAAGTGACTTTACTAGCACGTGCTCACAGAGTCAGCAGACGCCAGACCAGACCAGGGGCTCCTCCGAGACAAATGATTTTAAAGGTACAATATGACTTTGTACTGGATGAGATTATGCGAAAAGCTTCAGGAATCAAAGGCTTGACATTCGAAGGCCAAAGGATTAGTATCTATCGAGATTATCCACCAGAGGTCGCCAGGAAACGGAAAGCATTTAATGAAGCCAAAGGTCTTATGAGGGGAGTAGGAAACTTGAGATACGGTTTGAATTATCCAGCTATCCTAAGAGTTACTTATAACAACGCCGAACACTTCTTTAAAACCCCAGCAGCTGCTTTGGAATTTGCCCAACAGTTCAAGACCTGAAGAGTATCTACAAGCAAACTTTTACTACTCTTATTACTTTTAAATATCCAACATGGACTCTTAACACCTACTGAGATTCTACAAGATAACATTGGACTTGATGGAATGGACAATGTCGAACGGAATGGAGAGGAATAAAATGAGATCCGAAATTGTTATCTAGATATTGATAATTGATAATTAGTCCTAACATATAACTAACATAATAAATAACATATACTTTAAGATCACAACGTAGTTTTATTATTAGGATTATTGTTCCCTTTCTTTTTATTAATTAAGATTGTTCACTATTACTAATCATTATTACTAATAATTAACAACTGATTTTCCTTTTTTGAATTGACTTAATTGTATGTTATTTTTCTTTTTTATATAGCATTTATATTTGATATGTTTAATATTACTTAGATTTTTAAGTTTTCTTTAGATATAGATACTTTTATAGGATTAATCCTACCCTTTTCCCCTTCCTTTTTCTATTACCACCCCCTTTTCTTTTTCCCTTAATATTATACCCCCGTTAAAATATTGCTAAGGAATAATAATTCCCCAAATCTAGGAGCTGGCCTAGTTAACAACATAAATGACGGAAGTCATTAGATGGATAGTCATGTTAATATGGCTAACACAAACTACATCTATTCCAGATGTAGTTCTTTCCTCCTTTACACATAACACTTTAATCTATCCTTTATTTATCTTTCATATTTATTGTATTTCTCGGTTTGAATGGAGTAAGATATTGTACCAATGTAGATATATTCGTGAGGGACAAAAAAATGATTTAAAATTCATCTATTCAGGGTTCAGGTGTAGGGTTTGGTCTATCGCGCTGATCCTTAGACTCTATTAGATCTCTACAAATTTAAAATGCAAGACTTAAAAAGAAATATGGGGAATGAGGGATTAACGTTTTGCAGTTGGAATGTTAAAGGTATTAATGAACCGATAAAGAGAGGAAAAGTATTGGCACATTTAAAGGCAATTAAAGCTGATGTAATTTATATTCAAGAAACTCACTTAAAAAAAGATGATGAAAACAGGTTGAAAGCTAAATGGATAGATAAAATATATCATTCTTCTTTTACACATAAATCAAGAGGCGTAGCAATATTATTTCGTAAAGGCATTTTATTTAAACATACATCAACCATAGCTGATAAAGATGGTAGATACATTATTGTGATAGGAGAATTAAATACAGAAAAAAATGATTTTTGTTAATATATATGGACCAAATTTTGATAGCCCATTGTTTTTTAAGAAAGTATTTAACAATATCCCGGAATTAACACAATATAATTTGATAATTGGAGGAGATTTTAACTGTACATTGGATCCCTATTTAGACAGATCTATAAAACAAAGGAAAATTAAATCACATTCTAGTGATTTATTAAATGCATACATGCAAACGACCAATATTAAAGATGTTTGGAGAACAGAAAACCCTACGGGATGAGAATATTCTTTTTACTCTCCAGTACATAAAACTTATTCAAGAATAGATTATTTTTTGGTGGATGCAAAACTTATTTCACTTACTTATGAATCTAAATATGATAATATTATAATCTCAGATCATGCGCCATTAACATTTAAAATTAAAATCAATGGTAAAATAGAAAACTCAGGACAGTGGAAACTTAATACTCAAATTTTAAAAAATAAAGCCAACCAGGAATATATCACAACTCAAATTAAGATTTTTTTTGAAATAAATGATCAACCAGAGATATCCCGTTCTTTATTATGGGAAACATTTAAAGCATTTCTTCGGGGAATCATGATCTCTTCACAAGCATTCCATAACAAAAAGATTCGGAAAGAACAACAAGATTTAGAAAAGGAGATTAAACAATTAGATATACAGAATGCAACAAAACCAGATATAATATTACATAATAAAATTGTAACATTGAAATATAAATTAAACAAAATATATACGGATCAAGTGATAAAATTTTATCAACACACTAAACAATTACAGTTTGAATTTGGGGACAAACCCCAAAAAATAATTGGCTCGACAACTAAGGAAAATTGAAGCGGAAAAAATCATACATAGGATTAAATCACAAAACGGTGAATTATTAATACAACCTAAAGATATTAATGAAAGATTTAAGCAATATTATAAAAATTTATACACTGCTAAAGCAACAGTAAATAAAATAGAAATAGATGCATTCTTAAAAAAATGTAATCTGAAAGGACTAGATTTACAAAACAGAGAATTATTAAAGGCTGATATTTCAATAAATGAAATTGAAGAATCTATTAGATCATTAAAAAATGGTAAAAACACCGGGACCCGATGGTATAGGTTCGGAATTTTATAAAATATTTCATGATTATATGGTTCCATATCTGAAATCATTATATGAACAGATACATGCACAACAGAAATTACCAGATACGTTGAATGAATCTATTATAACACTTATACCTAAAATAAATAAGATTTGGATGAACCAGGATCATATAGAGCAATAGCTCTATTAAATACAGATCAAAAGATATTAACAAAAATATTAGCAAAAAGATTGAGTTCAGTCGTTAACGAACTAATCCATCCCGATCAAACAGGATTTATACCAAAAAGATACTCTTCATACAACCTAAGACGGTTGTTCAATATTATATATTCGAAAAGAGGTGATAAAAAAGATTTAGTAGTCATTTCGCTTGATGCAGAAAAAGCTTTTGACCAAGTAGAATGGCCTTATTTATTTTCGGTGATGGAAGCTTTTAAACTGGGGGGAGGAGTTTATTACTTGGATTAAATTACTATATGCAAACCCAACAGCTAGAATAACAACAAATCGAATGTTATCAACTAAATTTAATTTATCTCGAGGTTGTAGACAAGGTTGTCCTCTATCACCTTTATTGTTTGCATTAGCAATAGAACCTCTTGCCCAGAGGGTGAGACTACACCCGGAAATATATGGATATGATACTAAAGATACTAAGAATAAAATCTCCTTATATGCGGATGATGTATTACTTTATATTACTGAGCCAGAAATAAGTATCCGAAATTTGTTAAAACTAATAACGGAATTTGGATCACTTTCAGGATATAGTATTAATTGGAATAAAAGTGAACTTATGCCAATAACGGTGAAGAATTTACATATATTACAACAATTTCCTTTTAAGATAACAAATGAAAATATTAAATATCTTGGAATTTTTGTTACAAAAAGATTTGACTCTTTATTTAAATTTAATTTCCCTCCATTATTGCATAAATTAAATAAGAACATTTTATACTGGAAAAGTTTACCTATTTCAATGATAGGTAAAATTAATGCAATAAAAATGATTTTTCTCCCACAATTATTATATTTATTTCAATTAATTCCGATATATCTTCCCAAAAATGTTTTTAAAAAAGTAGACTCCATAATTACTAACTTTATCTGGGATTATAAGAGCCATAGAATAAATAAAAAACACTTATGTAAATCTAAAATAAACGGAGGATTAGCATTACCAAATCTTATGTTCTATTACTGGGCAGTTAATATTAAAAATATGAATTTTTGGATAGAAGAATTAGATAATAAACCAAATTGGTTAAATATGGAAAAAGAAGATTGTTCTCCATTTGAAATTAGCTCTATAATATTTGCTAACACTAATGTAGCTAAGAAAGTTTATAATGAAAATTCGATAATAGAAAATGGAATCCGCATCTGGAAACAAATAAAGAAAGCATTAAAACTAAAATCTATACCATTAGGTCTTACAATTGCCAATAATTTTGTGTTTAAACCTTCAATGTTGGATAAGGCTTTTTTACAATGGAAAAATAAAGGAATTTCTAAGATGGGTGATCTTTATAAGGAAAATATTTTTCTTTCATTTCAAGAGTTACAACAAATTTATGGGCTACACAATAAAGAATATTTTAGATATTTACAAATTAGAAATTATGCTTCTGCAAATATACAAGAATTTAGAAATAGAAAGACAGAAATTTTAGATGAATGCTTGAATAAACATCCAAATACGGAAAAAAATGATATCATATATATATAATATTCTATTGGAAAATGATACCCCATCAACAGAAACATATAGAGAGTCTTGGGAAAAGGAATTAGGTCAAATAATAAGACCAGAAATATGGGATGAAAGTCTACAACATATACATCACTGTTCGTTAAATACTAAACATTCCCTTATACAGTTTAAAATACTTCATAGATTACATTATTCTAAATCTAAATTACATTATATTTTCCCAAAGATATCTCCTACATGTGATAAATGTCAAATTTCAGAAGCAAATTTGTCACATTCATTTACTAACTGTATAAAAATTGTAGAATACTGGAATGAAATATTTAAGATAATTTCGAATGTTGTCAATATAAGTATGACTCCTGACCCAAAGTTAATTATACTTGGAATATTTGAAACTGACCAATTAATAACAATGAATCAAAGAACTTTTATTGACTACTGTCTAATAATTGGGAAAAAATTAATATTAAAATTTTGGAAAGGCCCTGCATTCCCAACAATCAAAATGTGGAATATAGAAATGTCGGAGACACTCCATTTGGAGAGATTGAGGCTTATCCTTATAGATGGGTTAGACCTCTTCAGAAGGATTTGGTCTCCGTATATTAAATATTTACAGGGTCATAACGGTTCGGCGCGAGGACCTGACTGGGGCCTGGATATTTGAATGGAGGAAGAAATATATATAATAATTCATGAATATATCTTTAAGGGCGAATTAATGACGAATATTCTATTCTCCATCAAACCTTTCTTATTCTTTATTCTATTTTCTATTTTCTTTCATCTATATAAAAAACTAGAAAATAGTATAGAAACAAATGATCTTAATCTCTTAATACCGGTACGAATACAAATATTATTAATCTCATGAGAATATTATTAGTATCTTATATTTTTAATTATATAAAATTGTGTATTTTCAATTATATAATAACACAAATATTGTTAACTTTACGAAAATATAATGAATATTATAAAAGTTTTACTAATATTTCATATTATTAATCACATAATATTTAGCATTATACTTAAAATTAGAGATAAAATAAATAGTATTAATAGTATGTGTATATTGCTAATATTATAAATGTATTATTAGTATCATGTATTTTTAGTTATATAAAATATATACCTTGAAATTTATAATTAAGAACAATACAAATAATATTAATAGTATGAATTGATCATTAATATTATGTATTTTTTTACTATAGTAAAATAATGTACTCTGTTTATTATTTTGTTTCTATAATAAATAAATTTTTTAAAAAAAAAATAATAAAAAAAGGGTGGTGGGTGTATGGAACAAGCTGCCAGAGGGTGTAGTTGAGGCTGGGACTATCCCAAAGTTTAAGAGAGTGCATAGAAACATAGAAACATAGAAACATAGAAATTAGGTGCAGGAGTAGGCCATTCAGCCCTTCGAGCCTGCACCGCCATTCAATATGATCATGGCTGATCATCCAACTCAGTATCCCGTACCTGCCTTCTCTCCATACCCTCTGATCCCCTTAGCCACAAGGGCCACATCCAACTCACTCTTAAATATAGCCAATGAACTGGCCTCAACTACCCTCTGTGGCAGAGAGTTCCAGAGACTCACCACTCTCTGTGTGAAGAAAGTCTTTCTCATCTCGGTCTTAAAGGATTTCCCCCTTATCCTTAAGCTGTGACCCCTTGTCCTGGAGTTCCCCAACATCGGGAACAATCTTCCTGCATTTAGCCTGTCCAACCCCTTAAGAATTTTGTAAGTTTCTATAAGATCCCCTCTTAATCTCCTAAATTCCAGAGAGTATAAACCGAGTCTATCCAGTCTTTCTTCATAAGACAGTCCTGACATCCCAGGAATCAGTCTGGTGAACCTTCTCTGCACTCCCTCTATGGCAATAATGTCCTTCCTCAGATTTGGAGACCAAAACTGCACGCAATACTCCAGGTGTGGTCTCACCAAGACCCTGTACAACTGAAGTAGAACCTCCCTGCTCCTGTACTCAAATCCTTTTGCTATGAAAGCTAACATACCATTCGCTTTTTTCACTGCCTGTTGCACCTGCATGCCTACTTTCAATGACTGGTGTACCATGACACCCAGGTCTCGCTGCATCTCCCCTTTTCCTAATCGGCCACCATTTAAATAATAGTCTGCTTTCCTGTTTTTGCCACCAAAGTGGATAACCTCACATTTATCCACATTATACTGCATCTGCCAAACATTTGCCCACTCACCCAGCCTATCCAAGTCACCTTTGCAAAATGCAAGAATAACTCAGGAGGACAGGCAGTGTCTCAGGAGGGAAGTAGATGCAGTATAATATAGATAAATGTGAGGTTATCCACTTTGGCGTCAAAAACAAGGGGGCAGATTATTATCTCAATGGGGTTAGGTTAGGCAAAGGGGAGGTACAGCGAGTCCTGGGCATCCTTGTACACCAGTCACTGAAAGTTGGCTTACAGGTACAGCAGGCAGTGAAGAAAGCTAATGAAATGTTGGCCTTCATAACAAGAGGATTTCGGTATAGGAGCAAAGGGGTTCTTCTGCAGTTGCATAGGGCTCTGGTGAGACCACATCTGGAGTATTGTTTACAGTTTTGGTCTCCTAATTTGAGGAAGGACGTCCTTGTGATTGAGGCAGTGCAGCGTAGGTTCACGAGATTGAACCCTGGGATGGCAGGACTGTCATATGAGGAAAGATTGAAAATACTAGGCTTGTATTCACTGGAGTTTAGGATGAGGGGGGATCTTATTGAAACAAAATTATAAAAGGACTGGACAAGCTAGATGCAGGAAAACTGTTCCCAATGTTGGGTGAGTCCAGAACCAGGGACCACAGTCTTAGAATAAAGGGGAGGCCATTTAAGAGGTGAGACACTTTTTCACCCAGAGAGTTGTGAATTTGTGGAATTCCCTGCCACAGAGGGCAGTGGAGACCAAATGACTGCATGGATTTAAGAGAGAGTTAGATAGAGCACTAGGGACTAGTGGAATCAAGGGATATGGGGAGAAGGCAGGCACGGGTTATTGATTGGGGACGATCAGCCATGATGACAATGAATGGCGGTGCTAGCTCGAAGGGCCGAATGGCCACCTCCTGCACCTATTTTCTATGTTTCTATAGTCTCGACCTGAAACATCACCCATTCCTTCTCTCCAGAGATTCTGCCAGTCCCGCTGAGTTACTCCAGCATTTTGTATCTATCTTCAGTTTAAACCAGCAGCTACTGTTCCTTCCTACACAAGTACATGAATAGGACAGGTCTGGAGGGTTTTAACCAAACGCAGGCAGGTGGAGCTAGTGTAGCGGGGACATGTTGGCCGATGTGGGCTGTTTGGTGAAGGGCGTGTTTCCATGCTATATCACTATCTCACGCTGTATCACTATCCCACGCTGCAAAAAGTTGTGAACACTGTCCAGTCCATCATCGGCTCTGCCTCCCCACCATCGAAGGGATTTATTGTAGTCGCTGCCTCAAAAAGGCAGCCAGCTTCATCAGAGACCCAAACCATCCTGGCCACACACTCATTTCACCACTGCCATCAGGAAGAAGGTACAAGAGCTTAAAAACTCTAACATCTAGGTTCAGGAACAACTTCTTCCCTACAGCCATCAGGCTATTAAACACTACAACCTCAAATAAGCTCTGAACTACAATAGATTTATTATTATTATTATTATTATTATTGCACTACTATTGTTTGTTTTGAGCATGTCTGTATGTGTGTGTGTGTATGTATATATATATATATATATATACGTGTGCTTGTACTTGTGAGTATGTGTATAAGCTCAAATATGTGTATCTCAAGTATGTGTATAAAATCAAATAAGCTCTGAATATACTTATCATTGCACTACCTTTTCAATTTGTGTGTATGTGTATACTATGTGTATGTTTTCTCGTTTATCATATTGTTTACAGTGTACTGTGTTTACATATTTCGTTGTGCTGCAGCAAATAATAATAATGTCATTTTTCTAGCTGGGGTACACGGCAATAAAACACCCTTGACTCTTGCATCACGGCCGGCGCTGTGCAGCAAAGACACTAGAGGAGCTTGCTGTGCAGGCAGGTGCTGGGCAAGGCAGTCTCTGTGACGTTCACGGGGAGGCGCAGCCCAGCGGCGCCGCGTCGCGTCGCGTCGTGTCGTATCCAGGGCGCGGCCGCGGCCTCTGACGCACCACTTGGCGGCGACGGCGACGGCGACGGCGCGCATTGGGTCACAAGCAGCCGCTGGGCGAGAGGGAGGGAGGGGGCAGCCGTGCGGGTGACACGGGCCGGGCGCGCAGGCAGACAGGGAGCGAGTTCCCCGGTGAACTTAAGTGGGTCGCGAAGGTGATCGGGGCCTCGAGCTTTTGGCGGTGAGTCCCCTGCTTTCTGAATCTGGGGTGTTGTACCATTTTTTTGTTTGTAAAGACTCCATCCCGGCCTAGGTTGGTTGAGAAGGATGGAGGCCGGCAGAGGCGAGGGATGGCGTTGTTGGCAAATCAGACTCAGCTTTGACCCTGGCACTCACTGTGCGCAGTCCTGTACTTCTTACGTAGATAGAGACTTTGAAGTGGTAGATAAATTGCAGCGAGATAATGTATTGCGATGATCCCGCATCTCTTGGAAGGTATTGGTTGGAATCTTCTTAAGAAAAAGATTTTAAAGATGAGTCATGATATTTTCAGCCCGCAGGGGTAACAACCATCAGTGAATCTAGTTGTCCAAAGGCAGCAAAAGTCAACCAAAAAACATAGGTCCCCGTAAGAATGTCTTTGCTAGTCTGGGCGACGTCTTAAATTAATACTTATTGTTTATTTTTACTATGGAGAAGATTGCAAGGGAATTCACGGAAGAGAAGAATGATGTTGTGAAACAGATTTATATTATGAGAGAGAAATGGTTGGTGGTCTGGAGGTGAATAAACGTAAATAAATCTTGACCAAATGCAGATAAATCAGATCCTGACCAAGTGTGTCCTTGGAGCATTGTGGGAAGCAAGGGAAGGAATTGCCGGGGTTCTGCTGGAGATTTTGTGCCTACATTTTTGGAAGTTGAACCAAGGCAGGGCATATACACAGTGCTCTGTGGTTCACTGCTGAAGAACGGAGAGACCTAGTGGTACAAGTGAAATACAGAATTCCCTGAAAGTAAGGATACAGGTAGACAAGATTAAGGCATATGGCAAACTTGCATTATTAGAAGGGACATTGAGTATAAGAGTTGAGATGTAATGTTGCAGCTATACAAGATGTCACACTCTGGTGACAATGAACAATCATGTGAAAATCTTGGAAATGTGGAACACTTCCCATAATTTGGGAGAATCCCATTGATAGCTTTTCCCATATACAATTGAAGTGTCTTAGTTGTTGGATATTCTTAAATTGATTTTTCCAATAAGTTATTTTTTGTTTTAAAAGTATCTCTTGTAAATTTAAGTGTGTTCTTGTATTTTGAAAAATCTGATTTTAGATTTCTAAAACCAAACCATTTTTGTATGAAAGTGTTTTAAACATTGTAGAAATAGCATATAAAGTACAGTATGTGACATTATTACATAAACTGCACCATTAACACCTATAACCACTATTCTATGCCACTCAAACTGTTTCTTTAAAATTAATGGAAGGAATGTTTGACAATTTACGGTATTGGTTTATTATTGTCACGTGTACTGAGTTGCAGTGAAAAGTATTGTTTTGCTTACTGTCCAGGCAGTTCATACCATACATGAGAGTAATCTTGATATTTCTTGGACTATGGTCCTGCAGATATTTGATTGATTTCAGTGTAATAATCTTTGTGTGAGAAACTTTCAATGGTCTTTATTAACTGGAAAACTTGATTTTAGGCGTTGTTGCCATATCGGCTGGAATTTCTGATGCTCTCCAATGGAAATTTTTTAATTACACAGCCATTTAGGGAAATTGAGAAAAATGTGGTCCTGACCTCCCATCTACCTCACTGGTGATCTTTTATCGGACTTTATCTTGCACTAAATGTTGACCCTTAACTGTGCAAAGTGAACTGCTTGATTGTAATCATGTATTGTCTATTCTTTGACTGGATAGCATGCAAACAAAAGCTTTTCACTGTTCCTCTGTACACATGGCAATGATAAACTAAACTGTTTAAAAATGGAAGTGCAGAGTTGGCAAATGCTTATGCTCTTTTTTTGCAAACTTGTTCTTGGAAAGTGGATGTCACTGAACTTCCCAGACAGTTTAAATTACTTTAAGATCATCTTACTGAACCTTGCAAAATCAAAATACCATAGAATTCCAGTTAAAGCATTGGATTCAATGGTGAGCTTTGTCACTAGCAGGATGCACCAGATGGTTGGTGTGCCATTAACCTGAGTCACAGTTGGTAGTATTACTGCCGCACAACACTGGCGACTTGGGCATAATCCTGAATTCCTCAGTAATCTGTGTGGAGTATCATGATGTTCCCGTGATTGTCCTTGCATGCTTCTTTCCTCCCATATCCCAAATAATTGTTGGTTGGTAGGTTAATTAATTATTGTAAATTGCCCTTGGCGTAAATAGTTGCTTGATGGTTGGTTTGGAGTCAGTTGGCCAAGGTACTGTTTCCATGCTGTCTGATTCTGGCAAAATGCAATCAAAATGGGAAAAGTTGGGGAGGGGGAGGGATTTTAACATTTGGTTGACAAGTATGATTCTGCAGTTGGGAATGATAGATGTGTGAGGGAAATTTCAATTATACGCTGTGAATCACGTTCCAAAAGTTAAAAAAAATATTTTTCCATATTCTAATCCATAGCAATGGTCTGCATTCCTTGCATCGTCATTCCAGTCCTACTGTGGGTTTACAAGAAGTTCTTGGAGCCTATTGTGTATCCATTCATCTCCCCGTTTATTTCCCGTCTGTGGCCTAAAGCTGTTAAAGAAGAAACTTCCACACCAAAAATTGAAGCACATAATGGAACATTTAAGGTGACGATGTTATAAATTGTTTTCTCAGATATCGCATATCATTGCATTTTATAATTTTTCACAAGAGGGTTTGCTGTGCAGTTTTGCAATGTGTTGATTTTGAGGGATATTCAGACCAGTGGAGCTGTTTTGGTTGCTCTAGATTATTGAGGAATGAGTTTGCATCCATCATTCTTCCTTGTACGTGACAGATGTCAATAATGGGCAAAAGCTGAACTTTCTAAACTTAGGTATTCTGGGGAGATATTCTGGTAATTTAATTACTATCCATGCTTTCAACAAGAAAGGTAATCAGAGTTGAAGGGGGAGGGAAGATTAAATTGTATCCATAAAATAAACATTCTTATAGTGATAGGAAGCACGGGGCCAAGCAACAGGTTAAAATTGCACTTTGTTAAGCTGCACAGTACTTATTTAAAGATTTTATTAGAACATGAACTGATTTTTAAATGCACGATGTTCATGTTTTTAATCCAATTCCTATCTGATCTATAATACCAGCTGACTGATTAATTATTACATAATTTGACTAGACCATTGCAAAGGCTGCTACAGCCAACTTGGGTTCTAGCTTCAATGCAGGCATGCTGTCATCTAGTGCAGCATGGTGGCAGGAGAATTAGCAGGAAAAAAGGTAGTCATTTAATATAAAATAAGAACATGGAGAATAGTGATATGCAAGGACAGTTTGAGTTAAAGAAAGAGGAGGTTTCGGGGCTCTTGAAGAGTATTAAAATGGATATGTTCCCAGAGCCAGGTGAGATCTGTCCCAGGTTATTGAGAAAAGCAAGAGGAGATTTGGGGAACCTTGACGAAGATCTTCTCTAGCCGTGGGTGAGGTCCCAGAGGACTTGAGAGTAGCTAATGTTGTTCCTTTCTTTAAGTAGGACTGTAGAGATAATCCAGGGAATTTCAGGCCAGTGAGCCTCGAGTCAGCAGTAGAAGCTATTGAAGAAAATTCTTTGGGATAGTATTTGCACCCACCTGGAAGAAAATTAGTTAATTAGGAACAATCTGTGGCGCTGTACATGGCAGGTAATGTCTTACTAACTTGATCAAGATTGTTTGAGTGGTGAAAAAGGTGATCGATGAGGATAAGGTGGTGGATGTTGTCTACATGGATTTTAGTATGGCATTTGATAAAGTACCCGATGGTAGGTTGATCCAGAATATTAAATTGCATGGGATTAACAGTGATTTAGTCACATGGATTCAATTATTGATAGAAGTGTGGTGGAAGAAGACAGAGGGTTGCAGTGGAAAGAAAATATTTCAGTTGACGGTCTGTAACCTTTGAAACTGGCGTTATGCAGGGATCATTTCTGGGACTTCTTTCGCTTGTGATATATGTATGAAGGACTTACATGTAAACATATATGGGTCGGTTAGTAAGCTACCAAGTTCCAAGGTTGCTGATTCCACGATCATGAGGAACGCTGTCAACCCATACAGCGATGATATAGATCAGCTAGAGAAATTGGTGTGGAAATGGCAAATGGTTTAATATGAGCAAGTTTGAAGTGTTGCACTTTGGCCGGTCGAATGGAAGGGGGAAATATACAATTATTGGCAGGACCATGATCAGCACTGAGGTGCAGAGGGATCTTGGTGTCCAAGTCCATACCTCCTGAAAGTGGCAACACAAACAGATAAAATGGCAAAGGCTTGTGGTATGTTTGCCTTCATAGAGCATTGAGTATAAGAGTCAGGATGTTGCGATGCAGCGTAATTGGACTTTGGTTAAGCTGCATTTGGAGCATTGCATGCAGTTCTGTTTGCCCTATTACATAAAGGATGGAGAGTCTTTGCGGAGGAAGTTTGTCAGAATGGTGCCTGAATGGGGGGTAGTAGGTACATGGTGAGTTTGGACAGACTTGGATTGTTTTCTTCAGTACGCTGGAGGGTGAGGAGTGACCTGACAGAAGTACATAAAATTATGAGAGGTGTAGAGAGAGTGCAGAGGTGATTTAGAGAGAATAGAGAGAGTACAGAGGAGATTTACTAGAATGTTGCCTGGGTTCCAGCAACTATGTTACAGAGAAAGGTTGAACAAGTTAGGTCTTTATTCTTTGGAGCGCAGAAGGTTAAGGGGGGACTTGATTGAGGTCTTTAAAATGATGAAAGGGATAGACAGAGTTGACGTGGATAAGCTTTTCCCATTGAGGGTAGGGAAGATTCAAACAAGAGGGCATGACATGAGAATTAAGGGACGGAAGTTTAAGGGTAACGTGAGGGGGATCTTCTTTACTCAGAGGGTGGTGGCTGTGTGGAATGAGCTTCCGGCAGGATCGATTTTAACATTTAAAAGTAAAGTGGATAGGTATATGGACGGGAAGGGAATGGAGGGGTATGGTCTGAGTGCAGGAAGATGGGACTAGGGGAAAACAAATGATCGGCACGGACTGGAAGGGCCGAGAGGACCTGTTTCCGTGCTGTAATTGTTATATGGTTATATGGTGTAGATAAAGTAGACAGTCAGAACTTTTTTCCTCAGAGAGAACATAGGTTTAAGGTGAGAGAGGCAAAGTTTAATGGCGACATACAGGGCAAATTTTTTTTTAACACAGAGGCTGGTGAGTGCCTGGAATGTGCTGCCAGGCGTAGTGGTGTGGCAGATATGATTGTGGCATTTAAGAGGAATGGAGAGATATGGATTACATGCAAGCAGATAAGTGTTTGTCTCGTCAACATTGTGGGCTGAGGGCCTTGTTCCTGTGCATGCTGTTCTATTAGGTTCCAGGGAAATAAGTGGAGGAATAGGACTGATGGGAATGTTCTGAGAATTAGAGTAAATGTGACAGTCTTCATCTGTGTTGTAAGACAATATAAAAAATATGATCTCCTGGGTTCATATGATCCTGTTAATTGGATTGTGTGTTGGGGAAAACTATAAATAACTAATCTGCAACACAATAGAATTGTCCAGTGGAACAGAGCATAAGAAGCAAGAGCAGCCACCTGGCTCTTCAAGCCTAATTACAAATCTACCCCCACATTTCCCTGTGTAATTCCTATCTACCATGGTTCCACTAATATTCGTTTATTAAAATGTACCGGATTAGAATTCAGTGACAATATCAAGCTGGCTTGGGATGAATAAAAAATCATGTAATCTTCTGCAGTTTTGTTATCTTGCGGCTTTTCACCATATTCATTCTCATGCATTTTATCCAATATTCATTCTTCTGTTATGATTATTACAGGGGAGAAAGAACAGACGTAAGAAAGTGAGAGCATGTGACATCAAAGCTCAGAACCTGCTATCTGTAGAGTTTTAGCACAGATAATATCAGCAGTGCTTCACAGACCACTGAAGGAAATCATTAATCGGCTGGCACTAATAAAGGAACCAAATACTATTCTGCTGCAGAGTCTGTAATAGCTTTTGTTCATAGTCCAAGACAGTAAGGGTGTATTTTTTCCAACAATGTTTGGCAAAGTGAAATTCCCTTTGGATTTTTGCAACTTGAGTATTTCAATTTATCTTAAAAATTCCACTCAATCGGCATCCATTCTTTTCTGTGAAAATCTGAGATCCCATACAATGCTGAAAATAAATAAAATACTGAGGACTAAAATTCCCAGCAGAAAAGGGAATAAAATGAGTGTTCAAACAATTTCCAATCTCACCTTAAATCAAAGATAGACAAAAAGCCAGAGTACCTCAGAGGGACAGGCAGCATCTCTGGAGAGAAGGAATGGGTGACATTTCTGGTCATGACCCTTCAGACTGGTAGCGATGAGGGAAACAAGAGATATAGACGATGATGTAGAGAGATAAAGAACAATGAATGAAAGATATACAAAAAGGTAATGATGATAAAGGAAAAAGGCCATTGTTAGCTTTTGGTCTCACCTTAAATCAACTGAGTGCCAGCTGAGATATATATGAATCATCATTAGCCACTGGTGAGGTGCCACATGCGGGTGGCTAATGGGTTTCTATTTAAGAAGTGCATCTATTAAAGGGCTGCAGAGAAAAACTTGGAATTACAGACCAGTAAGCTTAGCATCTCTGGTAGGTAAGTTACTGGAGAGGATTCTGAGGGATAAAATATGTGCATTTGGGTTAATTAGGTAACTGTTCACTCTGCTGCCCTCGGGCAAAAGGTATCGCAGTATAAGGAGCAGAACGGCCAGGTTTTGTAACAGCTTCTTCCCCCAAGTCATCAGACTCTTGAATTCCATATAATGTGCTGCCACTATTATCTATTTTATCTTTTTATCTATTTTATCTTTTTGTTATTTTATGTTGCACGGTGAGGCAGATGCAACAAAATTTCTTTCAGACTTGCATTTGTTGGTGTATTTTTGAATGACAATAAAGTCTGATTGATTGATTGATTGATTGATTGATTGATTGATTGATTGATTAATTGTATAGTCAGCAAGACTTTATGCCTGGGAGATCATGTCTCATGAATTTGATTCACTTTCAGGAAGAAGTAATCAAAAAGGTTGATGAGGGCAGGATCGTAGGCATAGTCAATGTGGACTTCAGCAAAGCCTTGCACGATAGGCTGCTTGGGAAGGTTACGTCCTTAGATTCGGGTAGAGCGAGCTAACTTTGTACAGAATTAGCTTTGTGGTAGGATGCAGAGGGTGGTGATGGAAGGTTACATTTTGTACTGGAGACCTGTGGCTGTGCCTCGGAGATCAGTACTGGGCCCTTTGATGTTTGTCGTATGTCAACGATTAGGATGAAAATATATAAGGTATGAATAGTAAGCTTGTTGATGACACAAAAATAGGTGGTATGCTTACTAATGATGTGAACCTCCATGATTCTAGTCCTAGCTATAACTTGACTCTTGCTGGTAATGTAGAACAGATTCTGAAGAGAAGCTGATAAATTGCCCTGTAAAAGTTCACATCAGTGATAAAGTGGAGGAGTCCATTGAAAGGTGGAGTTTCAAACATAGCTAATACCAAAGAATTTTTTGCGTTGCTTTGCTTTGTAGCTATTTTTACAGATTGTAGTTTTCAGCCAGTTCTGGTTAATTACCTGGTAAATATTTCACATTATTACAGGAAGTCTTGCGATGTTTTACCTTTTTTTCTTCTGGCTATTTAGAAAATATCCCTCCAGGGATCCACACAAGGACCTTGTTTCCAGATTCTTTGCAGGCTGTATTTTTAGCTAACAAAAAGTGTGCAACAGTTGTAGTGATTTTCCCTCTCCATTCTCCTTGTCACTGGTACCTTGCCCTTGAATTTATTTGTGTTGTTTCTCACTGTAGGGAAGCTTCTTGATATTAATTTTATTCAAACTATTGTTTATTTATCCCCAGCTGTAGATTACACCTGTTTTAGTTTTAAAGGTGTTATAAAACTAGGTGTCCTTTGTATTAAATGATGGAATTATAGATGAACCATGAAAAACAAACAACTCTGTCCCAACAAGTTGCCCTAATTCAGGTACAAATAAATGTTTGATTATGCACATGTGTGCTTTTTTTCTTTTTCTACACTTCACTTTCATTTTATCCCCTTTTTGCTACGACACAAGTTATGTACATGCTAATTGCAAGAGTGGTGGGTGATTCACTCATTTCTTTGTGTAATGAGTGATTTGGATCAAGAAAATACCTTTATTTAATATTTGGTTTGTACAGGTACATCTTACCTGATGTGACAGATGAGTTAAAATAATTCAGTTTATTGTCCTTTAACAATTTATTGTTTTGAGGCAATAGAGAGAAAGAAAGTGATCAATATTTCTGGTGATTCTTTCTGAATGCAAGCTTGTCACTGTGACGGAGTGTTGGTCAACAGAACCATGATGCTGAATTCCAATCGACTGCCAATAACTTGAATTGAAGAAAAATAACAAACTTGTTCCTTGTTTTAATTTCCCATAGGTGCCACAGATATATACTGTTGTAATTGATCACATGTCCTTTTTCTTTAGTCTGACCATTCATCTATGAAGGGAGATGGGGATTGCATTAACAAAACTGCAGATGGCATCAACACACAAGAATTATCAGATACTTCAGACAAAAAGACTGATTAAGATCTTCATGAAGCCTTGAATAATATGTTATATTTAAAAGAATAACTAATTTTATTGACCTGCTTAAAATTAATGTATAAAAATTCCAATGTTTTGCTATATGTTAAACTTCATTCCGTTTTGTTTAATCATTTCCTTTTATGCAGTTTGTAATATTTCTTTAGTTCTGTAATTGTGGACAAATATCCCATAATTGTCTCTTGATTGCTGCATTATGTTAGATATGTTATTGCATAGATTATAATTCTTGGTTGAGAACACGATAGTTGTACTGTAATTAGTAAAGTGGCTCCTAATTAAATATGAATAAAAGCATTCCCTTACAGCTGCAATATTGGATTACACCAAGAATATGGAACAGCAACTCTGTGTTCAGTTCTCTTGTCATTACTTGCATGTAACTGGGTGTTCTGCTGGTGTAACCCAATATAAAATGGTCTGTTTAATCTGACAATTGCGCCCTTTTCACTTTGTCATTTAGTGTCTGCTATGCAGATATTTCTGAGGGAACATGTGGATGGATATTTTAATCCTGAATAGATCGTTGGGGGGGATGGGTATAAAGTTCAGTTTTTGGGCATTGTCTTATTGAAACACCCTTCCGAATTGTCTTAGATGGGGCATATCTATTTTAATCTGAGTGATGCAAGGAGATGATAAAGTTTAGTTTGATTTACGTTTTTTGTAGGACTTATCCTGCTGTATATGATAGCATTTAGTGAAGATGGTCAGTTGTTCCAGATTTATTACCCATCTGCATTGTTTTGACATCAGCTGAGATCAAAATTCAATATAAATAGTCCAGATTTTGAGCTTGGACACCTACATACCACCTTAATTATAATTTATAGTTAGTTGTCTCTGGAAGGATTCATCCTTTATTCTTATGTAGCTATACCTGTATGTGAAGATGAGCAAAGAGCTGATGGTACTGAGCTAGACAAGCAAGAGTTAGTAGCTTCAGGAGAGCGGAAATATACTTAATGGAAATTGGATGAGAATTTTATACGCCAACTGGGGAACATTCATTCTGAGATTCGCAGTAGAGTTCTATTGGGTGAACAGTTTTGAATCCGTCATATGGCTTAGGAGCCCATTCATCCAATTGCTTCAGTGCTACCTCCTTCAAAGAAGAGTTCAAATATATAATAGTGCCTTAAAATATATACCCAATTCCATTACTGTTAAATTCACTTTACCAGCATTTTAAACAATCCAAATCTTAGCTTGCCAATTTTTTTTTAAATTCCTCTACTCAAAGGTTTTGCTATTTATCTTAATCTCCTGGCAGCTGAAATCGGGGATCTGCATCCATTCAAGGTTCTACAATAATATTGAACACAAAATTACTGGATTATTATAAAAAAATACCTCTGGTTCTTTAATGTGCCTTGGGTGGAGATCAGCAGTATAGTTGACTCTATTGCTTTCTTAATCCAGTTAGTTGTGATGTAATAATTACATTAAAACAGAAGATAGACATAAAATGCTGGAGTAACTGCAGGTCAGACAGTCATTGGAGAAAAGACACGTGACATTTTGGGTCAAGACCCTTCAGACTCAGAGTCAAGGGAGAGGGAAACTAGAGGTATTAAAAGCTACAAATAAATGAATGAAAGGTATGCAACCTTTCATTTGTTCTTTGTACCTTTTCATCTGCATTCTAACTCGCTCTACTCTAGGATACCCATATTCCTGCCACTGAACATTTCCAAGCTTTTTCGCAAGCCATAGGTTGCTGCTCATTCTGTCCAAGAACCCTTCTGGTCTTATAGCTGGCACCCAATATATGACAAGACCTGTGTTATATGTCAGATTAGTGTGCAGTCCCTTGATCAGCATACACATTGAGTGAAGGATAATTCATACTAAGGAGGATGTGCGAGGATTCTGCATGCAGAAGAGTTTGATGCTGTCTTGCAAGAAATTGTAGGATGTCAGATGCATGTAAATACAAATGAATCAAGACACAAAAGCATAAGTTAACCAACTGCCTCTCAAGGTGGTACATTTTAGTTTTGGGGAAAAAAAATAGATGAAAAAATTAAAGTAGGTAATAGAGCCAAGTTAGGATCTGAAGGAGCCGGTCTGCTCCCAAGATTTAGAGGTAGAATATTTCAGAGATAGAACTGTTGTGTAGCATAGTCATAGTGATACAGCGTGGAAACAGGCACTTTGGCCCAACTTGCTCACTGTGGCCAACATATCCCAGCTACACTAGTCCCACCTGCCAGCATTTGGACCATATCCCTCCAAACCTGTCCTATCCATGTACCTGTCTAACTGCTTTTTAAACATTGGGATAGTCCCAGCCTCAACTACCTCCACTGGCAGCTTGTTGCATACACCCACCACCCTTTGTGTGAAAAAGTTACCCCTCAGATTCCTATTAGATCTCTTCCCCTTCACGTTAAACCTATGTCCTCTGGTCCTAGATTCACCTACTCTGGGCAAGAGACTGCATCTACACAATATATTCCTCTCGTGGTCTTATACGGGTGATTCTTCAGTACGTGTCTACTTTGGTGTCACGCTACTTTGAAAATCCACAATTCTATTATTTTTCTATATTGTTAATAAACATAATCCTCATAAATAAAGATTAAACCCTCAATGAATAAAGTGTTCTTTTTTATGTGTTTTCCCGATGTTCAAAATTCGGGAAATTCGAAAGCCTCCACCCCCCGAAAACCGCATGTCCCGATGGTTACTAGTGAAATTTCAAGTCAGCATATTTATTTAATGGGGGATCTATCTGAAATGAAAATACTTTAAAACGGTAGGTATTAATAATTAAAATATTTATCACACTTTAAAAAAAATCCTCTATTCTTGATAAAATTATAAATCTTACCATTTAAAAAAAAAAAATTCTTGTCCCGATGATTGGAGTCATTATCGTCCCTCAACTTTGTTGAGCCGTCCCACATGGCTATAAATAGAATAAATGCGAACTTCCGGCCTCAAAAGACCGCGGAATTCAAAAGTCCGCTACTTTGTGAATTTCTCCTGATTCGCGGGACGAGAAGCGTGTGAAAACTCAGTTTTCTGCTGCATAACAGGTACGTACCTTTATTCAGCTCCATTCCTGAACGGTGCTGAACTCTTCAAAAAAAAAGTCGTTCTTTTTTGATTTGTTCTGGAGAACAAATTGTGCCATGTGCCATTCTGCAATTTATATGCCCCTTCCGGCGGGGCCATCCTGGGCTAAAGGCTTGGGCCACCCCCGATCTCCAGCCGGACACAAAGCCGTCGCATCTTCCCGTGACCCGATGTCCCTCTCCATGCCCGGCCCTCTTCAGCCCTTGTGTCCCCCCTCAGCCCCAGCCCCAGCCCCAATCTCTAACCCCTAGCCCCAGCCCCAACTCTAACCCAGCCCTAACCCTAGCCCCAAAAAGTTATGTGAAGGTTACCATCTATTTATTATCTATCATTATTGTACTAATAGTCTAATCTTGACCACTTCCTGTCTATGCTGTAGATAAATTTTAGAAAAAACGTTACCCTATATCGCTGATTTTTTCACAATCTTACAGTCCTCCACATCAGCTACCCCAAGGCTCCGATCACTGAAAAATAAAAAAAACGTATGAATGTTTAAAAAATCATGGGATCAGCTGATTGGTCCTCTCGCCTGTCAATCTCCATGATGAAGGTAACACCCCTTCGGGGGGGGGGGGGGGAGTGGGCAGGTGTATAAAGCCCCGAAGGCCAGTCGTGAGTCAGTCACTCTGGAAGATCGTGAGTGAGAGTCCACAACTGTGATTCTACGCGGTTTGTCAATTGAACTGTGAGTCTACCGAACTGTGAGTCTACAATGTGCTTGCAATAAATGATTTGTTAGCCCTTAATGAAATGAGTTGTCTGGCCTGCCCTGTGCTTGAAATTGAAATGGAAATGAAATCAAATGAGTTGTTTGGTCTGCCCTGTGCTTGAAATTAAAATGGGAATAAAAATGAAATTAGTTGTTTGGCATGCCCTTTGCTTGAAATGGAAATGAAGTGAAAATGAAATGAGTTGTTTGGCCTGCCCTGTGCTTGAAATTGAAATGGAAATGAAATGCGTTGTTTGGTCTGCTCTCTGCTTGAAATTGAAATTAAATGAAATGTGTTGTTTGGCCTGCCCTGTGCTTGAAATGGAAATGAAGTGAAAAAGAAATGAGTTGTTTGGCCTGCCCTGTGCTTGAAATTGAAATGGAAACAAAATGAAATGAAATGAGTTGTTTGGCCTGCCTGAAATGACTCATTTCGGCCCACAATGCCACTATTAGCTGTGAAAACTGTCCCTTTTGCCCAACATGCCCATATTAGCCCAGGAGGAGCATTTTGGCATAATAGGCCCGTGCCAGGCCAGAAAAAGTGCCTTTCACTGAGATTCTTTTAAAAAGTCTCATCGGTCCATCAGGCCTGTACTAGCCCAGGAAGAGTCCTATCGGCCCATCAGTAAGTATTCCCCCTGCAAGTATTAAACCTCACCCCAGTATTTTTTCTCCCTCCCTTCATTGGCTCCCTGTGAGATCCAGGCCAGGATAGACTTACGTCCTTCATTGCTGTGATCTGCGGAAAAAGATGAAAAATGTCTAAAATTTATTCTCCACCCTCTCCCCCTTCTCTCTCACAGTCTCTCACCTGTTTTGGGCAGAATTTCTGGCATAGTAGAGATGTTCATCTATGTGAAACAACATTCAAAGTTGCAAAAATTTAAGTTTTATTTTCGGGTTCCCAGAAACTTGAAATGAGACACTTAATGAAGAATCACCCATACACCTCTATAAGAACGCTCCTCATCCTCCTGCGCTCCAAGGAATAACGGAATCAAGGGATATGGGGAGAAAGCATAAACAGGGTACTAAATTTGGATGGTCAGCCATAATCATATTCAATGGTGGTGCTGAAGGGCCAAATGGCCTACTCCTGCACCTATTTTCTATGTTTCTAGCTGGAGCAAATTCCACCCCTTTCCCGCCACTCCTTTCTTATGCCAAACCCAGATGCACAACTATTTCTCCCACTATCCTGCCCCACCTGACCCCTTCCACCTGTAACCTTTCTTCTTGCTTCACATTTCACTCCTCTCCTTATCCTATAGTCCTTTGTCTTCTTTTAATCTTTGGCCATTGTCCATCCATCTGCCAATAAAACTCCCCCTCATCTGTATCTATCAAGTCTTCTTATTGAGCCCACATCACAAGATTAGAAATTGTTCAGCCAGAGCTGAACACACTTCTCAGCATCTGCATACAATGGCATTTTGCGCTTCTTGTGCGTAGTGGTAGAAAGATTGGTGGAAATAGGGCCGCAATGTGAACGCTCTTTCCTTGAGCACTTATCAAGTATGATGATTTGTTTTGCCCCCCACCTCTTTTTCATCTTTCTCCTCCCTACTACAATCAATCAAAGGATAATCTTGATCCCAAAAATGTCACATATCCTTCTCTTCGTGAGATGCAGTCAGACCTGCGCTTCTCCAGCACTTCGCCAAAGACCTGGGTTTGACCCTGACTACGGGTGCTGTCTATTCTCCCTGTGAGCGGGTGGGGGTTTTTTCCGGGTGCTCCGGTTTCCCCCAACACTCTAAAGACGTAATTGGCTTTGGTAAATTGTAAATTGTTCCGAGTGTGTTGGATAGTGCTAGTGTACGAGTTGATCGTTGCCGTCGGGGACTCGGTGAACCGAAGGGCCTGTTTCCACGCTGTATACCTAAAGTCTAAAATCTCTATTAACTTTCCAAAGTTCCCTAGTCTTCATTTCTTTCCCCACGGTAATACCCCTGTCTGAAAGTTACACGCATTAGAATGTTGAGTTACCACTTCTTCCCGTCTTTCAACCATATTGCTTGGATAGCAAGGCAAACAAATTATCTTGTGCAAATCAATACTCTCATGTTATCTGCCTAAAGGGGCTGTCCCACTGACGTGACTTTACAGCGATGAGGGGAGAAGGGGTGGGGGGAGGGATGAGGGGAGAAGGGGGGGCACTTTTAAGAAGCCAGACAACTTATAATAAAGTTTAGCGGGCATTTAAATTACCGGTCGGTTATCCTTGGTCCTGAAAACTCCAACCCCTGGTAATTTTACGAGTCAAATTAGATTAAATCCTCCTCAACAGCACTAGCAACATCGCCACCCCTCCTCCTTCTCCTCCTCTCCCACCCCCGGCAGAGATGCTGGAATAGAGGACAAGATCCTCGAAATTTTATTAAAAAAACAGAAAAGTCAGGTTACATCTTTGGATGACTCCTTCAGAACTCGAAGGAAAATACTTTGGCAGGAGAGAAGAAAATGACAGAAGACACACAAAAGACTGGAGTAACTCAGCGGGTCAAACCACACTTCTGGTGAAAAGGACTAGGTGATGTTTCGTGTCGAGAACCTTCTTCAAACTGAGAGTCAGCTGTGAGGTGGTCGAGAGATACAGACGGAACTTCGAAAAGGATAAACGAAAGGAAGATATGCAAAACGCAACGATAATCAAGGAAACGTGGGGAGTATACAAACAGAGAAACTCAGCAAGACGACAGTAAAATGAGTATGACACTAGGGTGGAGGGACGGACGGAGAGACAGTGGAAGCAAGTGTTACTTGAAGTTACTGAGAAGCAATGGCAGCTTGCTCTACCCAGAGACCCCCGCAGCCTGGAAAGGCCCCTATGGATGAAGCGGCTGCCGGCGGCGTGCTGCGTGCGTGCGTGAGCGCAGTGATTGCGGAGAGTGGACGGAGCCAGGCGGTGCTGGACATTACGTTGCTGAAGCCCGCTGTCGGTAAGTCAGGCTCCGGTCAACCCCAGGGCCTCTTTACCCGGAGAGCTGGGATGGTTTTAATTCCCTGGGGGGGGGGGGGAGCGGAATCCCTGCCCCATCGGCTCCCCCCCCTCTCTCACATTATTGTTCCGCCATTTTAACCGCTTCTCCTCCTCCTCTCACTCGGGTCGGGTCGGCTCGGCTGGGGAATCGGCCCAGTTAGTAACTAGGTTTCGCGGTTCCAGTGTTGGGGGCTTGTCCTGCTCGGTCTCCACAGGCCGCCGCCAGGTGCCGGGCCGAAGGGCTGACTGACTGACTGCGGCATCTTCAGAGGTCCCGAGCAAGGGGTGGGCGGATGCTGCAACCCAGGCCCGGCCCGGCCCGGCCCGGTGCAGGTGCAGGTGTCCGGGCAGGCAGCGCCCGGGGAGTGGGCAGGGGATGTTTCACCGCCTCCCACCCTCAACAACAAACAAAGCAGAGCATTGGTTCGTGCACCCGTACTTGCCGTATTACACGTTATGGTTGCGTGCTTTAATTGATTCCTGGGATTTGGGGGTTAATGTTGACAGACAGCTGTATTTTTTAATCCCTGAAAGACGCCAGGAAGATGTATTTCAATATTGACTCGTGGTGTGATGGGACACCCGCGACGGTGTTCGGAAACACTGTCGCCGTTATACGGAGGGTCCGCAATATGTAGAACTCAAAATGATGCGGGACTTTCAAGGGAACGGCCCTATCCAACAGCTCAATTAAGTCGTAGTGATGATTTGCTATCCTGAAGATAGTATTCAGCGCATATGATAGTATAGGAGATGCGATGTAGAGGCAGACCATTTGGTCCAACTATTCTAGTGTTTGAATACCGGATACCACACGTCTGTCTATAGGGGGTTTGCACGTAAGGTCACTGGGTGAGGAAAGGTACTATATACCGTCATTTCTCCTCACTTTTGGAATTCTGAAGTAGGCTAAATGTCTCTCACGCTTATCCCGATTTCCATAATTATTTACAGCACAAAAATTGACCATTTCGGCGGGTTTTAACGGGCCCGCTACGCTGTAAGTGCTTACCTGCAGTTCATCGCGTGTTATCCACTTGGGGTAGCGTAGCAACAGCATGGGTCGTGACCTGACTGCCGTGAAACCTCCCTATATATATCAGGATAACATATTGCCTTATCTGCGGTATACTTGTCCACTTGTTTGTCATCTATATAAATGATTTGGATGAGCACATCCAAGGCATGATTAGTAAATTTGCAGATGACACTAGAGTGGATGGTATTGTAGATAGTAAAGGTGGTTGTCAAAAAATGCAGTAGGGTCTTGATCGGTTGGGCAGGTGGACTGAGGAATGATTGATAGAATTTAATACTGAGAGTTGTGAGGAAGTCTAACATGGGCAGGACCTACACAGTGAATGGTAGGGCTCTGAGGAGGGTTGTCGAGCAGAGGAATCTAGGTATGAAGATTAGGGTTAGTCAAGTGGAACAGGTCCAGGTACAATGTTGGTACATTCTTAAAAAGGGAAAAGATAGGCTGATGGAACCTGCTGGGGAAGATGATAAGTAAAAGTTAATCAAAATGGGACACAAGTTTAACATTTGCTGTTGAGGGAGTGCAGCGTAGGTTCACGAGGTTAATTCCCGAGATGGTGGGACTGTCATATATTGAAAGAATGGAGTGACTGGGCTTGTGTACACTGGAATTTAGAAGGATGAGAGAGGATCTTATTGAAACATATAAGATAATAAGGCATTGGACACGATGGAAGGCAGGAAACATGTTCCTGATGTTGGGGGAGTCCAGAACCAGGGGCCACAGTTTAAGAAGAAAGGGTAGGCCATTTAGAATGGAGATGAGGTAAAACATTTTCACCCAGAGAATTGCGAATCTGTGGAATACTCTGCCTCAGAAGGCAGTGAAGGCCGAATCTCTGGATGTTTTCAAGAGAGAGTTAGATAGAGCTCTTAAAGATAGCGGAGTCAAGGGATATGGGGAGAAGGCAGAAACGGGGTACTGATTGTGGATGATCAGCCATGATCACAGTGAATGGCAGTGCAGGCTCAAAGGGCCGAATGGCCTACTCCGGCACCTATTGTCTATTGTCTATTAACACTCTTTGAGTCAAGGAAATTCTTCTAATTTCAGTTCTGAATGGCTTGCCCCACACTCTGAAACTGTCCCCTGACCTTAATCAGAGGCCTGTTCCTGCATCTAGCTTGAATTCAATGATTCAATGAGATGTCCTTTCATTCTTCTAAACTAGAGAATTTGGGCCTAGTCTTAAACCTCGTGGACCTGAGACTCTGGGATTGGGATGTGAGATGATAGAACAATTCAAACTTATGATCTAAACATAATAAGTAATGTACCTATTAGTAACATGGTTGCAGTACAGAGAATGAAGAGGAATTTTGCATTTTCTAATCTCTGAAAGGGTGGTGGAAGCAGACTTAAAAGACCAAGAGGAAAGAATTGGTGCTAGAGTGGGAAAATGGGAAAGACAAGTGAATGTGATAACTGGATTATTCTTTACAAAGGCCAACGTGGGCTCAGTGGAAAAATGACCATCCAACTGTGGTGTGATGATTCAAAACGAAAGCGCAAGATTTTGATCTCCGGAGTTTGTTCTGCAGGTGAAACCCAGGAATGGTAACAATGGACTCTGAGACATTTGATCATGACCATGGCTCTCTTATTGTAACTACATTGGGTTGATGTTTGACTCTTCTGTGGAATGTGAGGAGCAAGAGCAGGTATAGCCCATACATACCTTGATCCTGCTGAGCTACCGGCTAACATATGAAAGGCAGTAATTGTGATATACTTGTTTTAGGAAGTTGTAACGGTGCCGATGGAGAACGCACAGCAGCCAGTTTCTTCTATTCTTCCATCTACTGAGATGCTCCAAAATGAGATAAGATCAAAGCTTTCCAAAGGGTCAGTACATCGGCAACGTTCCCGAAATGGACAGAAACTCTTCATTTGTTCTGAGTGTGGCAAGAGCTTTAACAAATACTCACATCTCAAACTTCACTTGCTGGTGCATACAGGGGAAAAACCCTTTAAATGCCGCATATGTGAGAAGGACTTCAATCACCCATCGAGCCTTCGGAAACATGAGATCACGCACACAGGAGAGAAGCCATTCAAATGCTCTGACTGTGAAAAGAGTTTCAATGACTCGTCAAATCTGTCACGTCACAAACGCATTCACAGTGGTGAGAAGCCATTCAAATGTAATATGTGTGAGAAAGAATTCACTTATTCACACCATCTATTGTCGCACCAGCGCACACATACAGGAGAGAAGCCATATCAATGCCCAACATGTAAGAAAGAATTCAGCCAATCTTCCTCATTAGTGATGCACCAGCGAACGCATTCTGACAAGCTGCCCTATAAGTGTGGCACCTGTGGGAAGAAGTTTCAGTTGTCACGCCATTTGACGAGTCATCATTGCACGCCTACAGGAGAAAAAGCACTGGAATACAAGGAAGAGTTCGAGCGTGATTCTAGTTTGGCAAAACATAAGTGTCTCATTACAGGGGAGTTGCCATCTAAATGTACCTTTTGTAGCAAGATGTTCCGTCTGTCGCACAACCTAATGAACCAGAAGCATTTACGCGCTGGTGATAAGCCATATCAATGCTCTGCATGTAGACTTAAGTTCAACCAGCGCTCGTCTCTAAAGAAGTATCAGCACGGAGGGGAGAGAACACTATTGTGTTCCGTTTGTGACAAAGGATTCAAGGGGTCCAACTCACTGGCGCACCACATCATTGCTGGCAACAGCCCACATCATTGCACTGGCTGTGGAAAGAGTTTCAAAAATTCAACAAATCACATTCAGTACCAGGCTATACGCACGGAAGAACGCCCATACAGACTTGCTGGGTACAGGAAGAGCTTCAAGCATGCGTATAAAGGGTGCACACAGTTTATTAAGCCATCAGAATTTACAAGCAGGCAGGACTCCATCCAAATGTACGAGATGCAAGAAACCCTTTAAAACACCTTCCAACCTGTTGCATCAGTTGCATTTCACAGTACTTCAGATCTTGTCATCCAATTTTCTCCCTGCACTTTCCAATAATTATGAATAATATCACCTGGATGAGACATTGGCTTTGAATATCCACAATTTCCCTTCCTAAAACAGGAATTGCAATATTTTTTTATCGAGGAAGATTTTGACCCACTGAAAAATATGATGTGAGCAAGTTATGCAGGTACTTATTTCAGTATTGATGACTTATTTAGCAACTACCTGCAAAACTGGGAGTGTTTTTGATGTTGACTCTGTGGATTTGTTAGCAATCTAATTTTCTGGTGTGCTCTATGTCATAGTCCATGCTCTTATAGGCCTTATTTTGTTGCTCAACGTACAGGGCACCAGTCTTTAATAGTGGCCTGCCGTTCTTGAGCTCAGGAGGTATGGGCTGTCAGACATTCATCTCACCAGATCTGGCCTGCCGTTCTTGAGCTCAGGAGGTATGGGCTGTCAGATGAATCTCACCAGATCTGCCTTTAATCATTGCCAAGACTTCATGTGCAGATGGACATTCTGCTGCTAGAACTTTGGACATAGACCTGAGTTACCAGGTCCTGCTCTCTTTTTTCTGCTCAGCCACCCGAAATGGCTGGAAAATTCAGGGCCAATGTTTGAACATTTGGTTTCCATGGAACTGGTATTTATACTGTAGAGGCAGTTCCTCCCCATATGACGTTTTCTTTAAATTTATTGTTTTCCTTTCAGGGAATATTGTTCAAATATGCAGGAAAGAACGTGGAGAAATAAATAAAAAAATTATCTTTACAGAATCTTCATAAAGAAGTGTTGTCAGCAGTTCTATTTCACTTACTGGTGCCAATATGCAATAAGAAAAATAAGGTGCCACATTTTTTTTTTGCTTTGTATGATGTGTGTTAAATCAAACTCATTATTGGATCATGAACCATAGCTGGTCTTTTTTAGTTTTATGAATATCAATGTTTTGAAAGCCAGACTTTAATTTTGTTGTATGACAGGAATATTTGTCATATACATACACACACCATCACATTTTTGATGACATTTTTTTCAAACATTGAGAATTAGAATTTCCGTTCTTCCCATTTGAGTGAAAACAGCAAAGAAAATAAAGTTACATATCTAGAACAAGGTTCTACTCCTTTTCAGAGTTCCAAACCATAGTTTGTTAATTATTGTTAATTTATGATTACTTTGACTCATTTGGCAGAGTGACAGTTTATTTCCAACTCTTTAACAAAACTTTTACCTTCCAAGAAGGACAATCCTAATTTATGAAGTATCACTGCTTCATGTAAGGAACTGTGCGATGAACTCCTGTCTTCCTCATCACACCTGAAAATATCTTGCCCATCAGAGATACTTTTTAATGTGAACAATATTCTAACAAATTGATACAATTCAATGTCAATGTCTCCATTCGCAGCATTATTACTACTATAACATAATGAAACCCTACTAAAGACTCGCATCTCACAGAGAGATAAATTCTGCCATGTTTCTGAAATCTGCAAACTTTTTAGTGATGCCATTTTGTTATTAATGTATTTATTCTTTCTCATTTACTCTCACACACCAATAATTTACTCCTCCACCTCCTGCAGTTGCATCCTTTTATCATGAATTTGATCTTGCCACGTAATGCATTTGGCCTTGAAACTCTCATGGCATCACAAATTGCTGGATGGTTTTGTCTTGTGCCACTCTAGCCAATCTTGGAAACAAAAGCTGTTTCAAAAACAGCACATTGGAAATGCTTACTCTACATGCTTACGCCCCTCGCTAAAACTGGTATGACCAATCCTTAATCTCGGTAATAAAATTAGAAAATGCTGGAAACACTCAGGTCATGCAGTATCTATGGAAAACATATTCACATTTTCATCAGAACTTGGAACTGGAGGGAAAAAAAGCTACGGTCCAGGTATACCTTTGGATTCTTTTTTGTGGTCTTTGTGTGTTATCTGAAATGTTATGTCTGCAATATACCAACTGAGGCCAAAGCAGTAATTTTGAAAGTTATAGCATGGTCTGTGGTTTTGCATTTATTCCTCTATTAATAATAAACCCACGTAAGCCACAGTCTTTATTTTTGATAACCAGAGCAGTAAAGTTACCTTGTCAACTTTAAGGGCTTGTATTTATTTGTTCATTACACTTTTCAGTTTTTATTGTTATTTACTCTAGATTCAACCTCCAAGATGCACGTTTGCAATGAACTCCATCTATCATGTTTACTTCAATTTAGAGATACAAAATGGATACAGGTCCTTCAGCTCACCATGTCCACACCAACCATCAATCACTCATTCACATTAATTCTATGTCAACCCAGTTTCTCATCCAGTCCCTACACACTAGGGGCAATTTACAGAGGCCAATTAATCTATAAACCTGCTCGTCTTTGGGATGAAGGAGGAAGCCAGAGTACCCGGAGGAAACCCACATGGTCACTGGGAGACCATGCTCCACGTAGCACCTGAGGTCAGGATCAAACCCAGGTCTCTGGTGCTGTGAGGCAGCAGCTTTGCCAGTTCTGCAGCCCTACTATATTTGTCCTCATTAAAGTATACCTGCACTGTTGTAAATCAATCCCCAAGACCAGAGTTCACTGAAAAGAGTGATAAGTTCTAGGTCCTGGCTCCGCCTCCGGAGCCTCGAGGTGGGTCCCAGTTGGAGACCGCCAGCTCCGCAAATGGGCCTCAGCGCAGACGGAGACGGAGACGGGGATGTGACAAAGAAAATGTTGCATCCCTTCCGAAGGAAGAGACAAAACAAGTTTCTCCCACCCCCCACATATACACAACTAAAAATAAACTAAACATACATCTAACAAGTCAAAAGAAAACAAAATAAGGAAAAGACAGACAGACTGCAGGAGAGCCGCAGCTGCTTAGGCAGCGCCACCACTTCCGAAAATCAATCAATCAATCAGATTTATTCATCACATACACAATAAAGTGCAGTGAAATGAACTTGCCAGCAGCAGTACAATAAAAAAGAACACACAATACACAATAAAAATGTAACACAACATCCACCACAGCATTCTTCACTGTGGTGGAAGGCACATAGTCAGTTCTCCATTTTCCTCCGTGGCCGGGACCATAACCTACGCAGTCGCCACTGCGGGCGGCCAGATGACAAGCCCTTTCGTCTGGAAGGTAAGTCTCGAATCGGCGCTTCCCTCCCAGAGACCCTGGCTTCAGGATGACGTAAGCCGCAGGACAGCGGTCGGAGCTCTTCAGGGATTCCCGGCAAAGGATCCCGCTCCGGATGGTAAGTAAGTAAGTCCCTGCCGCGGCCGTGGCTAGAAGCTCCGCAGAACGCGGCTTCAAGATGTTGAAGGCCGCGGCCGGCAGGTCGGAGTGCTTCATCGAGGGATCGTAGGCTCCGCAGAACGCGGCTTCAGACTGAACAGAATCGGCAAAAGTTCAAGCTGCGACCTCTGCTGAAGCTCCGGGTCTGACACCGGGAAAGACCGCACCAATCCTAGGTGTTAGGCCGTGAGGGAGGCGACCAAAAGCGGTTTCCCCCTTACCCCCCCCCCCCACCACCCCCACACAAGACACACCGAGAGACATTAAAACACACATTTGGACATACTTAAAAAAAACACATTTGGACATATTAAAAATACAAAAAAAGTAGAAATGACTAACACGCTGCTGGCAGGGCAGCCGTCTCGCAGCGCCCCCACTGTCCTTTGTGAAAGGTATGAATATGAAACTGCATGAGCAGATTCTAGAGGTAGAATTACATATTGCATTCAAAAAGATGCTGTTAATGTTGCAAGGCCACAGATTTAAAAAAATCTGGAAAATTGCATCAGTCTGCTCAACACATGATGGCTCAAATGATTTCTGCTCTGGAATATGTTTGATTCCATCGCAATGGTATAACGTCATTTTTTGGCAGACATCAAACCAAGTTCTAACCTGTCTAGTTGTGTACTGTACTGTAAAGTTTCAATGGATTTGTATTGTAGAAAATGACGAATGGAACCAGTCAGTTATAGAAAACAAAATGTACAATGACTGCCAGGTTGTGCTTGGGATGAGCTTTCTAAAAAGTACCTTTCTGAAGGTACCATCAAGATGCAAATATTTTTCAGTATATGTAAACTTTAGAAAATAAATGCAGTGTGTATATACTCTTGTAAATGCCTGCTGTCTTGGTGAATGAATGGTTATTCCCCAAAAGCAACAATGCAATGGAGGCATGAACCCAAAGTTTACAGTAGCCCAGTGATAAATTAGTTCATTGAAACCATGAAGGATCTAATTTGTTGCCATCTCAAGACAAATCAAGTTACTTTGACGTTTAACATTATTTTCATGATATCAAGGTGCGTGTGCTTGTGTTTGTTCCTTACTAATCTATTAGACTTGGAACACAGAAAAATACGGCATTACACAGGTCCATCAGCCTCAATTTCTCTGCCAAACATGAAACTAAGATAAACCAACCCTGATCTGGTGACAGTGAAATAGAGCAGTGAAATCATCAGCATACTAAAGAAGTGTCGAGATCGGCAATTGAGGCACCAGATGAGGGAGATATTAAATTGGTATTTCTCATCTGTTTTCACTGAGAATATTATGGAAACTTAGGAAATGAGGGATATGAGTTGTGATGTCAGATCATGTATGAGTTACCAAAGAGGAAGTACTTACAATTTTAAAGTGCATAAAGGTGAATAAAGCCCCAAGTTTTGACCAAATGCACCCTCAGACCTCGTTGTAAATAAATTGTGGAGGTCCTTGCAGAGATATTTGCATCATCTTTAGCCAGAGGTGAAGTTCTGGAAGACAGGAGGGTTGCTAAATTTGCACTGTTATTTAAGAATGGCAGCAGTTAGTCTGGCGAGCCAGACATGAGTGGTAGGAAAGTTGTTGGAGGGAATTCTTGGGGACAGGATCTACCAGCAGTTGGAAAGATAGATAGGAAACATTTAGCGGGATGTGGGCCAAATGCATTGCAAATGATTGATTTGATTCTTTATTGTCACATATACTTGGTACAGTGAAATTCTTTGTTTTACATACAATACACAAGTATGCAGAGTCGCCTAGGAAAGGGTGCCAACAAAGTTACAAAAGTATCCAATATATTTTATACTCTTTTTAGGGTACTAAATATGCTCTGGGCCACCTTGCACCTCAACACTGGTAATGCAATACTTCTACTAGCCATTCTGGCAAAGTACATGGGATGTGGTTATCAGACTGGACCTGAGGTAGGTGGTGAGAAAACCTATGAGGATACACAAGACTGCAGATGCTAGAATCTTGAGCAAAAGGAGTTCCAATGTGAAATGTCTTATTTCACTTCATGGGATGCTGCCAGACCCACTGAGTTCTTCTGGCAGTTTTCTTATTTTTGTCCTGAGGGGGAAGCTCACTTCATTTCATCTTCAGCAAACTATCCATCTCAGATTTGTCTGTCCCGGCCAGTAATGATTGAAGTGACAAAGATAAAATAGTAAGATTAAACGAGAACTTACCAGTTTGAAGTTTGATCTTTATTTTATGACAAGTTACGGTGAAGAAGCCCCGCCAGGTGCATGTGTGTCAATCTTCAAAGCAGCAGCGTGAAATCGCAGTAACTACAGTCGAAGTGATATAGTAAGACTCGGAAGACTAGAACTACCAGATGATCTTTGCGATTATGAGGGCCGGGAGCGGAGGGCACGTAATCGCTCACCGTAACTCCTCATAAAATAAAGATCAAACTTCAAACTGGTAAGTTCTTGTTTAATCTTACTATTTTACTTCGGAGTCACGTGAGTGATTCCGTGAAGATTTCAAAGCTCTGTGATTTCATGCCGTAGATTCAGTTCCATATGACACACTGCTTCGGTTGACACAGGATAAACAAATAATGTATTGAACATTGCTTAAATTATACAATGAACATTTTAAGAATAAAAAGAACAGTAATAACCCCTCTCTCCCAGGGGGAAATTACAAATGAAAACTCAAACAGAACCCAAAACAGCATGCCCAAATCCTTCCACTGCGAGGACAGGTCTGTCATAGAATCTTGAAAAAGTTCCTTCACTACACCATCCTGCGGCCCCGTGGATTTAGTCTATAGGCATGTCCTGTGCCTTCGCTGCGGATGTTGACGCTGCCCTGGTGGAGTGAGATTTAAACACATCAGTGTCTACCCCAGCACAATCCAAAACCTGTTTCAGCCACATAGAAATAGTTTGTACTGACACCTTTTTATGAGTTTTTTTGTGGCTGATGAGCATCGCTGTTTCATAGCCTCTGAGACGCTTGGTTACCTCGATATATTGACTCGGGTGCGTAACTACACATAGTCTTAGGTCAATGGGGTGCGCTTTAAAGCTTATTTTGGTTCCAGCCGTCCCTGGCCTGCTTTGTTTGATTAAATCATATACATAAAACGTAATATTATCTACAGAAGAATGCATGCTATCCAGTCGTAGCTTTTGCAATGTCTGGACCCGTTGCGCTGACACTAGCGCCATGAGCATGACCACTTTAAGTGTTAACTTCTGAAAAGACAGAGATGTAATTGGAGCCCATTGCCGAAGCAGTGTGAGAACAATGCTCACATCCCAGATTTCCGTATATCTAGGCCTGGGAGGGTTTTTGTTAAAAATACCTCCCTCTCATGAATTGGGACACTAATGGATGAGATCCAATTGAATGTTTTCCCGACACTTGCCCTAAATAGGAGGACAAAGCACTCCAAGCACTATTAATGGCACTATAGCTCAATTGCTCGTCAAAATGCAATGTAGCAAGGAACTCCAATACATACGGTATGCCTGTAGTATGATAGGATATATCCGAGTGTAAACAAAACATTTCCCATTTCTTAATATGAGATACATATTGCTTTTTAGTACTATCTCTCCAGGACGTAGTATCACATCCACGGTCCTGAAGGCTTTGTGTCTCAATGCGAGGAGCATTCGTAATAAGGTGGATGAGTTGAATGTGCAGATAGCTATTAATGATTATGATATAGTTGGGATCACGGAGACATGGCTCCAGGGTGACCAAGGCTGGGAGCTGAACTTCCAGGGATATTCAATATTCAGGAGGGATAGACAGAGAGGAAAAGGAGGTGGGATAGTGTTGCTGGTTAGAGAGGAAGGAAGGACATTAGCATGGAGAATGTGGAATCGATATGGGTGGAGCTGCGAAACACTAAGGGGCAGAAAACGCTAGTGGGTGTTGTGTACAGGCCACCTAACAGTAGTAGTGGAGTTGGGGATGGCATCAAACAGGAAATTAGAAATGCGTGCAACAAAGGTAAAACCGTTATAATGGGTGAACGTCAATCTATATATAGATTGGGTGAATCAAATGGGCAGGGGAGCTGAGGAAGAGGATTTCTTGGAATGTATGCGGGATAGTTTTCTAAACCAACATGTAGAGGAACCAACGAGAGAGCAGGCTATTCTAGACTGGGTATTGAGTAATGAGGAAGGGTTAGTTAGCAGCCTTGTTGTGCGTGGCCTCTTGGGCAAGAGTGACCATAATATGGTTGAGTTCTTCATTAGGATGGAGAGTGACGTTGTTAATTCAGAAACAAGGGTCCTGAACTTAAAGAAAGGTAACTTTGAGGGTATGAGACGTGAATTGGCCAAGATAGACTGGCAATTGATTCTTGAAGGGTTGACGGTGGATATGCAGTGGAAGGCATTTAAAGACTGCATGGATGAACTACAACAATTGTTCATCCCAGTATGGCAAAAGAATAAATCAGCGAAGGTAGTGCATCCGTGGATAACAAGGGAAATCAGGGATAGTATCAAAGCAAAAGATGAAACATACAAATTAGCCAGAGAAAGCAGCCAGCCAGAGGACTGGAAGAAATTCAACAGAGAATGACAAAGGGCTTAATCAGGAAAGGGAAAATGGATTATGAAAGAAAACTGGCAGGAAATGATAAAAACTGACAAAATGCAAAAGTTTTTATCGATACGTGAAGCAAAAAAGATTAGTTAAAACAAATGTAGGCCCCTTGCAGTCAGAAACAGGTGAATTGATCATGGGGAACAAGGACATGGCAGACTACTTTGGTTCTGTCTTCACTAAGGAAGACATAAATAATTTGCCGGAAATAGCAGGGGATCGCGGGTCAAATAAGATGGAGGAACTGAGTGAAATCCAGGTTAGCCGGAAAGTGGTGTTAGGTAAATTGAAAGGAATAAAGGCCGACAAAATCCCCAGAGCCAGATAGGCTGCATCCCAGGGTACTTAAGGAAGTAGCCCCAGAAATAGTGGATGCCTTAGTGATAATTTTTCAAAACTTTAGATTCTGGAGTAGTTCCTGAGGATTGGAGGGTAGCTGGTGTAACCCCACTTTTTAAAAAGGGAGGGTGAGAGAAAATGGGGAATAACTGTAGACCAGTTAGTCTAACATCAGTAGTGGGGAAACTGCTGGAGTCAGTTATTAAAGATGGGATAGCAGCACATTTGGAAAGTGGTGAAATCATTGGACAAAGTCAGCATGGATTTACGAAAAGTAAATTTTTATTAAATTTTTTGAGGATGTAACTAGTAGAGTGGATAAGGGAGAAGCAGTGGATGTGTTATATCTGGACTTTCAGAAGGCTTTCGACAAAGTCCCACACAAGAGATTAGTATACAAACTTAAAGCACACGGTATTGGCGGTTCAATATTGATGTGGATAGAGAACTGGCTGGCAGACAGGAAGCAAAGAGTAGGAGTGAACGGGTCCTTTAAATTGCCACAGCTGTCCCATCCAACTAAATTTCAAGTATCTACGGTACTGGTGATGAATTGGTACTGAAACCTCTTTCAGATCTATGGTTGCCATATGACAACCTTTTGATACCAGTTGCTTAGCAATACTGAAAGTTTCCATTTTAAAATGTCTATACTGGACCTAAGAGTTTAGTCGGGTTAGGTCCAGAATGACCTATTTTTCACACAGAGAGTAGTGAGTCTGTGGAATTCTCTGCCACAGAAGGTAGTTGAGGCCAGTTCATGGGCTATATTTAAGAGGGAGTTAGATGTGGCCCTCGTGGCTAAAGGGATCAGGGGGTATGGAGAGAAGGCAGGTACAGGATACTGAGTTGGATGATCAGCCATGAACATATTGAATGGCGGTGCAGGCTTGAAGGGCGAATGGCCTACTTCTGCAACTATTTTCTATGTTTCTATGTTTCTATGACTCGACACCCACCATCCTTCTTCTGCCTAGCGAATATATTGGACACAAATTGGTGAGGCTGATATGCCGTCCTTTCAATTACCTCTTTTTGGAATAAAATCCCAATTTCATCATTCACCTAGTTCATTATCTGGTCTTGAAAAAACCAATACCCGACTAGGTGTATTTTGTGTGGGTGGATGTATTTCTGACATAAACTTGATTCAAGACCCCCGGATACTCTCCAGTATGAATAGATCTGATGTTACGCAGCACCATTCATCATAAAACAATTGCAACCTACCCCCGACCGATGGCTGCTCCCCAGAGGATATATCCTGGACTGAACCAGTTACTCATACCTCCATGGTTGCTCTTGGATTCCTCAGTCTCCTGGCCATGTTGGGGGTGTGCTGTGGTGCGTGCCAGCGGCGTGTAGCTGGAAACTCCCAGCTCGGTCCTTGACTTGCTCCAGCGTCTCTATAGCTCGCCTGAAGGGGTATGGCTTGCGAGGCAGCATCCTACCACCGGGATAAGTTTTGATGAGGCCGATGGTTTTCTCCTCCTCATCCAGTTCTTTTACTTGCTTCGCCAGATCCTCCCCAAATAGCAAGTTGGGTGTCTGTACATTAGAAGACTTGCATAATGCCGCGAAGCGTGGATTGAGGGTTGGTTTTATGGCGATTTTCCGGATGCAACTAAGCTCGAAATGAGCATTGCACATGTCCTGCTGAGTACGTGACAGCGGTGCCCCTTGGACCATTCGCCCAAATGCTGTTATTCCCGCACCCACTAATTTGAGGACTTTCTGAAATCTCAGCTCCTGCCCCCTCATGGATGCCCTCATTTGCCCCCAGATGGCCGAGTTCATGGTGGGCACCTTGAGTGATGCACAGTTAACAGGTGTTTGATAACGTAAAGAAATCTCCTCCATTATGGAGTCCTGGAGCTGGTGAGAGGCCAAATAATTAATATTGCTGGCCAGATTTTCATCCATGGCTTCACCAGTTCCCGCCGGTATGGCAAAATTGCTGGCCACATCCGGCACACCTGGAGCATAGCTCATGTGCTTTGGTGCATGCTCATCTGCAGTGACACCAACTTCAGGGTCAGATTCATACTGCCCTGGCTCTCCCGAGTCATGCTCAAGGGAGGTATCACGCAGCCCTTGAAAAGGCGCTGCTGTTGTGGGTTCTCATTCGTATTCGTAGGCATATTGTTGGTACTGCTCCTCGCCATACGGACCTCTGCTTGAGGTTGCTCCTGTGAGCATTTGGGGAACCCTGGGGGTATGCAACCCCGACTGGAACACCTCATGATTTAGCATTTGTTCTATTAGGTGTTCCATTTTGTCAAGACGTCCCCAAACTTTTTTATTTGAAGGAGGGGAGTCTTCCTGGCCTGACTCATCCGAGTTGATAGGCCTGGCCGTTTTTCTCTTGGCCTTCCTCCCGACAGGAGTGGCCACAGTGCTCTGAAGCACCGGAGTTGCTGCTATTTGCTGAACTGCCGGCGGCTCTGTAGTCGGTGTCTTTGGAGCCGGCATTTCTGAAGCCGGTGTTTCCGCAGCCGACTTACGCTCGCTAACCGCGGTCCCGCGGGTAAGTTTCTTACTTCTAACTGCAGCAGCCTTTTTAGTTACTTTTTCCATTTTTAGATTTCTCCTGCTGGCTCCTGTAACCAGCCTTACGGAGCTAAGTAAACCGCAGGAAGTTTTAAAAATTACTTACTTGCTGGTTTATAACTTACCGCTGGTGGAGCTGCGCTCTCCAGCCCGTCGGTGCACCATGCGTCTGACGTAATGACGCGCATGCACCTGGTGGGGCTTCTTCATGGAATCACTCAAGTGATTCCGAAGTAAAATCCTGTCTTTTCAGTTATCAAAGGGGTAAGAAATTGGGTGCGGAACAGGTGCTACAGTACTGCATCACAGGTATTAAGCAATTGCTGGTACTGTTAGTTCCGGTGGCGCTGCGAGTCGGCTGCCTCGCCTGCAGCGGGTTTGTTGTTTGGACTTTTTTGGTTTTTTTTAGTATGTCCAAAAGTATGTTTTAGTGTTTCTCTGTATGTTTTGTGTGGGGGGTGGTGGTTGGGGGGGGGGGGGGGGGGGGGGGGGGGTGAGAATAGGGGGAAACCGTTTTTTCAGGCACCTACCTCGACGGAGATGCAACTTTCTTCCTTGTCGCTTATCGCCCCCCTCCTTACGGCCTTACAGCTGGTTTGATGCGGCCTTTCCTGGAGTCGAGCCCAGAGCTTAAGTGGCGGCACAGCGGGGACTTTTTAAAATCTTTTTAATTATTTATTTTTTTTTTTTTTTTAATAGATAGAAAAAATAAAGAGAAAGAAAAAAAGACACTTGAAAACATAAAATAAACTATCCATAATACAACTTAGGAGATAGGTCCGTAGGTAAGAAAACAAAACTATTCGTCTAGTCCTGGGTTCAAGCTTCCGTCACGCCTCAGCGCTGGCCCATTCTACCCCTTCAAATAATCTATGAACGGCGACCATATTCTAATAAATAATTCAGGTTTGTCAATTAAGACAAATCTAATTTTTTCCAGATTTAAGGTCTCCGACATCTCCATAATCCACATTTTAATTGTAGGGGATGCAGGGTTTTTCCAAAATTTTAATATTAGTTTTTTCCCAGTTATTATACTATAATCCAGGAAATTTCTTTGGTTTATTGTCAGTTTTAGGTATTGTTCAGATGTGCCCAATATTATTAATTTAGGATCGGGATCCAGTTGAATATTAACCACTACGGAAATAATTTTAAAAATATCCACCCAAAATGTTTTAATTTTTATGCAATTTACAAAGGTATGGGTTAAATTAGCCTCAGAGTATTGACATTTATCGCAGATAGGAGAGATATTAGGAAAAAATTCTATTTAATTTTGTTTTAGAATAATGCAATCTGTGTAATATATTAAATTGTATTAAAGGATGTCTGCCATTTAACGAACATTGATGTTGATGTATATGTTGTAGACTTTCATCCCAAATATCTTTCGTTATGGGTTGAACTAATTCATTTTCAGCGGGGACTTTAATATCGCGGAGCAGGGCGACCCCTTGCCGGGAGTCGCCGGAAAAGCGCTCCAACTGATGGCCTGTGGCCTACAACATCTTGGAGCCTGTGGAGCTTCTGCCGGCACGCATGGAGCGGATCATCCTTTGGGGAGCGGGCGATCCCTCGCCAGGGGTTGCCAGAGAAGATCCCCAACCGCCGGCCTGCAGCCTACAACATCTTGAAGCCGCGGTCTCCGGTAAGGAAGTGGCCGATTTGGGATTTCCGGGCCACGGGGTGTGCTCGACCTGTCCCGACGTCGGCATTCCGACCATCCCAACCAGAGGGCTTGAACATCAGGCCGTCCGTTGCGGCGACTACGGAGGGTCAAGGCCCCGACCACAGGTGAACAAAAGAGGTGAGGAGGAGGACTGTGAACTGCATTGCCTTCCACCACAGTGAAGACTGCTGTGGTGGATGTCTGTGTGATTATATTAGATTAGATTACCTTTATTGTCATTCAGACCTTTCGGTCTGAACAAAATTTTCGTGCCTGCAGTCATACATATAATAAAAGTAACAAAAACACACAATAAACACAAAATTAACATCCACCACAGTGAGTTCACCAAACACCTCCTCACTGTGATGGAAGGCAAAAGTCTTAGTCTTTGTCTCTTCCCTCCTTGTTCTCCCTCTGCGCTGAGGCGATCCAGGTCTCCGATGTTGCGACCCCGCCGGGCGCTGGCAAGCGAGTCAGTCCCGCGGCTGAATCCAACTCCGCGAGCGGGCCGGTTCAACTCCGCGGCCCGGGGTGGTCGAAGCTGCCGAAGCTGCCACCCTCCAGTCCAGCGGACGCAGCTGTTGCTGCGGGAGCTCCAGAAAAACAGGCCACCAACCTGTGACCTGTGGGCTCCCGACGATGTCGTCCGCTGGGCCCGCGGCCGGGCCTCCGAAGCCGCGCTGCCACCGCCGCAGAAACGCCAGAACACCGCCACAGCTCCAAGTCGGGCCGCTGCCGCTGCCGGAACGCCGGAGTGCCGCCACAGCTCCAAGACGGGCCGCTGCCGCTGCCAGGTCGAGCCAGTCGGGCCACTGCCGCTGCTGGAACTGCCGCCACAGCCCCGAGGCCGTCAGCTCCGCCATTAGGCCTCAGCGCAGATGGAGACAGGGGACACGACAAGAAAAGGTCGTATCCCCCCGAAAGAAGAGACTAAACCATGTTTCTCCCACCCCCCCACACTTACACAACCTAATAAACTAACTAAACTAAACTAAACTAAAACAGACATAAGAAAAACAACAACAAAAAGAAAAAAACAGACGGACTGCAGGCGAGCCGCAGCTGCCAGGCAGCGCCGCCACTTCCGGATGTTGTGTATTATGTTATTTTTTAATTGTAACGCTGCATGGTAAATTCATTTCACTGCACCTTATGGTGCATGCGACATAAATTTGAACCTTTGAAGCTGGCATTAAGATAAACATAAAATGCTGGAGTAACTCAGTGGGTCAGGCAGCATCTCTGGAGAAAAATGACATGGATTAGGATAAATGGCTAAATGAACAACCATTATAAAATTGGTCCTAGTACCCTGACATATTAACATCCTTTATATTGTTCAAAAAATCCAAAACTGTACATGGGCGAGTTGCTGTATATTTTCAGGAGTAACTAAATTGCATCCTGTCACAATATGTAACTGCAAGAACTGGCATATCTCTCAACCAATACCATCAAGCCAGAAGGTGAACTCTGGTGAGAAGTGTAGAAGAGCTTGCTAGGAGAGGTAGTAAATGTCCTACAAAAAAATGTCAACATGGTGCAGCTGCAATTCTATGTTTTTCTATGTGAGCACTAAACAGATTAAGCATTCACTAAAGTGTACACTGCAAGAGCCAGGAAGCGAGTGGGTAAGATGATCTCTGACCCCTCACACCCTGGCCACAAACTCTTTGAATCACTTCCCTCTGGAAGGCGACTCCGGACTGTTAAAACTTGCACAGCCAGATATAAAAATAGCTTTATTTTCCACGTGTAGTAGCTCTACTCAATAACCAAAAATCTGTAGCCTCCTTTTGCACTGGTATTTTATTTAATTCACATGTTTAATCGATAATGTTTTATTATTAATGTTTAATGTTTTATGTGTCAATCCTAACTGTCACTGTATGTCATGTTGTCACTTGCGGGCGGAGCACCAAGGCGAATTCCTTGTATGTGAATACTTGGCCAATAAACTTATTCATTCATTCCATACACTTACATCTCTGCCCTATTTCAATTTCTGGAATATCCACCATAACCCTCCAGGCTTCCAGTGACTACACTTCCTATTCGGATTCCTTAAAATACTTTATTCCATTTTAACATATTTTCACTTTGCACTCTGTTTTGATTTTTAGATACCAGTACATCCAGTAGGTACTTTCCTTCAACACAGCGTTCCAATCTATGGCTTTTATTAAGAACATAATACCTAAACCTTGATCCTTAAACCTGCCACCTGAGGTGTGGAAAAACTTCCCTTTAAATCTCATACCGTAACACCTATATCCTCCAGGGAGATGGCAACTGCTGTGGACCTGTTGCAATGGTAAGCAATCTGCAGTGGATCAAGACTGTCTTGGTGGCTGGAGTTAATGTGCGCCATCATCAGTCTCTCAAAGCACTTCATGATGGTGGAAGTCAGAGCCACTGGCCGGTAGTCATTAAGACACGTTACCTTATTTTGCTTTGGCACAGGGATGATAGTGATCTTCTTGAAGCAGATGAGGACCTCAGAATTGAGTAGTGAAAGGTTATAGATGTCTGTGAATACGTCTGCCAGCTGATCCGCACAGGTCCTCAGGTCACGGTCAGGGACTCCATGTGGGCCAGTTGCTTACTGTGGATTTATTTTCAGGAAGGCTGATTTTACATCTGCTATCGTAACCGGTGCTACTGGCAAACCTGAGACTGGCGGGACAGGTGATGTTCCTCCATCGACCTCACAAACTTGAGGTGGATAACCTCCATTTTTTCCACTCCATCTAGTAAGGGCCTGCTCATAGAGTCAGCTGTGTAGAGCAGTTTGCCTACTGCCACAGCAGGTCGATGGTAGATGCCATCTCCCTGGCCCTACATTCATCCAGGAAGCCGGTCTAGTTTCAATACCATTATCCCATCCAAGCTCATCTCCAAACTCGTGGAACTTGGAATCAGCACCTGACCTCAGCATCCGAATCCTTGATTTATTGACCAACAGACTACAATCAGTGAGGACAGGTGAGATATCATCCTCTACTATAATCATCAACATGGGTACCCTGCAAGAATGCATTCTCAGCCCCATTATTTATTCTGATATACCCATGACTGTGCAGCCAATACATATCCAACTCAATTACAAATTCACAGACGACACCACCATAGTTCGTCAGATATCAAATAATGACAAGACGGAGTACAGGAAGGAGATTGAGAACCTCGTAATCTGTTGCCAAGACAACAACCTTTCCCTCAATGTCAGCAAGACAAAGAAGATTGTGGTCAACTTCAGGAAGCGAAGCAGTACATATATCCCAGTATCCAAGTTTTCAAGATCAGTTTATTGTCACGTGTACCTGTTATGGTACAGTGAAATTCGATTTAACACACATACTAAAAAAAAAGCAATAAGACACCCTCCACAAAAATTAACATAAACATCCACCACAGCAGATTCCCCACATTCCTCACTGTGATGGAAGGCAATAAAGTCCAAACTTCTTCCTCTTGTATTTCATTTAGTACACAGCCACCTTTTTTCTAGGGACTTGTCTGCGCATTCATCTTTTAGATCATGGATTCCAGCTCTGGTTCCAGACCTCCCAGTTCAGACCCAACCCAGTTTACAGGTACCGACAGTCGATCTGCCATTTTTCACAACAGTTCTCCTTCTGTGCTCAGCGTTCTACAGTGGCTGTGAAGTGCCAGCACCAGCAGGCCCTCACTGACTCTCCCGCAGCTCCGGGCCTCACTCACCCAGACCTGCAATGGGCCCCAACTGCACTTTGTTCAATGCCAGATCCACGCCCTCAACAAACGCTTCCTTTACTACCCGGACTCCACAAAGGATCGGAAACTTGCTCGGACCAGACTAGTCCCTCCATTGACACTCCTCGACTGGACCGCCTGCAGGCCCGTGACTCCACTGCTGGCTCGCGCCGCCAGCCCGACAACCATGAGGCCGAGACCCGCGACGCCATTGCTGCCACGAGGAGCAGCACCAACACTCATCGCCTTCCCGGCCCATCCCAGGTCCGGACCACCGAAGCTGCAGCTGCCGGGATTCACCGCCTCCCCGGGGCCACAACCGCCGACCTTCACCGCCTCTCTGGAGCCGCTGCCGTCGACCTTCACCGCTTCCCCGGGGCGTTGCCGCCGACCTTCACCGCCTCCCTCCCCGAACCATTGCCGTCGACTTTCACTGCCTCTCCGCAGCCACCGACCTTCCCCGCCTCACCGATGCCACCGACCCTTGCTGCCTGCCCGGCCATTTGCTGACCTGGACTACCGATGCTTCGTCCGTTGACCCGGGCTACAATCCCCCATGGTTCTCCACCAGCGACTGTGCCGTACTCGCCACTCCACCGCCCACCAGCAGGACGCAGCCATCGCCTTACTTGAGTCCCAGGCTCAGCACCAGGCCCATGTGGTCTGACTCTGCTGGGTCCTACTTCTCCCCCCACCCTCCTACAGGGAACCTCAGTGGGGGTTCCACTGCTTCTTCCCCTTCACCTTTTAACCAGGTGCCCCCAGCTGCTCCCCACCCATACAACAGTCCTCATGCCCCCCTCCTCTCTGAACACCCACCATCCCCCACATCAGACGTCGCCTCGGCCTCCATCTACTCACCTGCCTTCCTTCGACCCCAACCCCCACCCTTGCCGTGAGTTTACCATCCCCTCTGACCTCCCCCTTTCTGATACGGAACGGTCTGTCCTCAACCGAGGCCTCATCTTTGTTCCCCTCCTCCCCCACCTCAATGAGTTCTGGGTGTAGCGGCAGATTTTTATATTGTTCAAGAGATTACGCCCTCTAGCCGCTAAATGGACTACATGATTAAGGGGAATGTCTTTATACACATGCGAGCTCACCGTCAGAGACCTTCAGAGCTTCTTCACAGACAAATCTTCCAAAACACAGTCTTTTGATGAATAAATTATTTATTGTTGATGAAAAACAATAAGATACATCCAAACTTCTTCCGACTGATTACTATAATCTTCATCGAACTCCAGCTTATCGCTTTAAACGTTAGAAAACTCCTCGTGTCTCCGTTACACTTCGCATGATCAAAGGGTAAACCTTCTCCATGCTGGTCTAAAACGAAATTAAAAACTAAACTTCTGTGCAAGAAACTTAGCTCCAAACACGCCCTAAAATACGTCATAAATCCCACCCACAATATAACGGGCAGTCCAAAATTTAAAGACACATGCCATCATTAATGACACACAAAACAATCCAAATGGCCACTACACTGGGTCCGCCACGATATAGAGCTCTTCTTCCGAGCGGAAGCAGGGTGGGAAGAAGTGTAGTCTAGATAGCCATGGGAGTCAGTGGGTTTATAGTGTATGTCGGTCAGAAGTCTACCACCTACCACTACACTTCCTCCCACCCTGCTTCCTGTAAGGACTCCATCCCCTACTCCCAATTTCTCCGTCTACGCTGCATCTGCTCCCAGGATGAGATGTTCCACACCAGGGCACCATAAATATCCCCATTCTTCAGGGAACGGGGGTTCCCCTGCCCTACTATAGATGAGGCTCTCACCAGGGTCTCTTCAATACCCCGTAACACTGCTCTCTCTCCCCATCCCCCCACTCGTAACAAGGGCAGAGTCCCCCTAGTCCTCACCTTTCACCCCACTAGCCGTGACATACAACAAATAGTCCTCCGTCATTTTCGCCACCTCCAACGTGACCCCACCACTCGCCACATCTTCCCATCTCCCCCCCGTCTGCTTTCCGCAAAGACCGCTCCCTCCATAACTCCCTGGTCAATTCCTCCCATCCCTCCCGCACCACCCCCTCCCCGGGCACTTTTCCTTGCAACCGCAAGAGATGCTACACCTGTCGCTTTACCTCCCCCCTCGACCATTCAAGGACCCAAGCAGTCGTTCCAGGAGCGACAGAGGTTCGCCTGCATCTCCTCCAACCTCATCTATTGCATCCGCTGCTCTAGATGTCAGCTGATCTACATCGGTGAGACCAAGCGTAGGCTTGGCGATCGTTTCGCCGAACACCTCCGCTCGGTCCGCATTAACCAACCTGATCTCCCTGTGGCTGAGCACTTCAACTCCCCCTCCCATACGGAATCCGACCTTTTCTGTCCTGGGCCTCCTCCATGGCCAAAGTGAGCACCACCGGAAATTGGAGGAGCAGCGCCTCATATTCCACTTGCGCAGTTTGCACCCTCGTGGCATAAACATTGACTTCTCCAATTTCCGGTAGCCCTTGCTGTCGCCTCCCCTTCTCAGCTCTCCCTCAGCCCTCTGGCTCCTCCTCTTCCTTTCTCCTTTCTTCTCCCCCCCATCCCCCCACCCCACCTACATCAGTCTGAAGGAGGGTTTCGGCCCGAAACGTTGCCTATTTCCTTCGCTCCATAGATGCTGCTGCACCTGCTGAGTTTCACCAGCACTTTTGTCTTCCTGCTACTTATCCTTGGACCATGACCCCACAGACGAGCACCAGACCATTTCTGGTTTCGTTACTTCGGGCTCACTGCCCACGAAAGCCTCCAACCTTATCGTTCCCCAGCCCCGTACGGCCCAATTTTATCTTCTCCCCAAAATCCACACACAGAACTGTCCTGCAGAACCATTGTTTCTGCTTGTTCATGTCCCACCGAATTAATTTCCACATACCTCGACTCCATTCTATTTCCCCTGGTCCAATCGCTCCCTACCTATGTCCTAAACACCTCACACGCTCTTTGTCTCTTCAACGACTTCCGTTTTCCAGCCCCCAACTCCCTCATCTTTACCATGGATGTTCAGTCACTCTACACCTCTATCACCCACCAGGAAGATCTTAAAGCCATCCGTTTCTTGACCGCAGAACCAGCCAAGTTTCACCTATTATTGTTCTCCTCCGCCAAGCAGACTTCGTCCTTACCCTCAACAACTTCTCTGACTCCTCCTACTTCCTCCAAATCCAAGGCGTAGCTATGGCACTAGCATGGGCCCCAGTTATGCCTGCCTCTTTGTTGGGTCAGGGCTGCCAACTCTCACGCTTTGAGCGTGAGAATCACGCATTTGAAGAAACTCTCACGCCCTCATGCTGATCAGAAATTTCTCACGCTCTGTGGTGAGAAATTCTGTGATCAACGAAAATTTAATAACTCAGATAAACTGCAGGGTCCGCGGGCGTTGGAGAGCCGGGGCTGAGGGAGGGATGGAAGCGGATGTAGCAAAGGGAACAGGTGCGGGTAGCCGCGGCTGGCGAGTGTTTGCCGGGGACAGATGCGGACGGAAAGCCGGGGCTGGCGAGTGTTTACGGGGCTGCCGAGTGTTTGCGGGGCCTGCGAGTCGCTCGCTGCAGCTCCGGCCATGGAGCAGTGCAAGAGTCCCGGGCCGGTCGGAGGCGTCGGAAGCGTTGCACCGCTGCCGCGAGAGTCTCTGTGCCGATGGGACAGAGACTCTCAAAGGGAGGTGGAGAGAGAGGGGAAGGAGACAGGGAGACAGGGGGGAGAGAGAGAGGGGAGAGACAGAGGGAGAGTGAATGGGGAGAGAGGGGAGGGGGGGGGAGTGAGGTGGGAGGGGGGGGGAAGAGAGAGAGGGGTGAGAGGGAAGAAAGAGGGAAGAGAGAGAGAGGGGGGTGGAGAGGGTAGGGAAGAGGGAAAGGGGGAAAGAGTTAAAAACGGGGGAAAGAGAGGGAAATGGGAGGCAAAGAGAAATAGGAGAGAGACAGAGGAGAAAGAGAGAGGGGAGAGAGAGCAGGGGGGAGAGTGAGGTGCGAGAGAGAAATGGGGAGAGATGGGAAGAGAGGATGAGAGAGGAGGAGAGATGGAGGGGGAAGAGAGAGAGGTGAGAGAGAGAGAGAAGAGAGAGAGAGAGAGAGAGAGTGTGTGGAGAGGGAGCGAGAGGGATAGGGAGAGAGGGAGAGAGGGAGGAGATAGGGAAGGAGAAAGAAATAGAGAGGAGGAAGCGAGGGGAGAGAGTGGAGAGAGGCAGAGAGGGGGAGACAGAGAAGAAAGAGGGGGAGAGAAGAAAGAGGAGGAGAAGGAGAAGAAAGAGGGAGGGAGGGAGGGAGCGAGGGGGAAGAGAGAGAGGGAGTGAGGGGGAGAGAGAGAGTTAGGGGAAAGAGAGGGGGAGAGAGAGGGAGATAGGAGGGGGAGAGGAGAAGGGGGGAGAGAGAGGAGAGAGGGGACAAGAGAGGGGGAGAGAGTGAGGTGGGAGAGGGGAAGAGAGAGGGGGAAGAGAGAGAGAGAGGTGGAAAAGAGAGAGAGGGGGAAGAGAGAGAGGGGGAAGAAAGAGAGGGGGAGAGGGGGAAGAGAGGGGAGGGATAGAGGGGGGAGATGGGGAGAGGGGAGAGAGAGGGTAAGAGAGGAGAGAGCGAGGGGGGAGAGGAGAGGGAAGGTGAGAGGGGGAGAAAGAGGGAGAGACGGAGAGAGGGGAGCGGAGGGGGAGGGGAGAGAGGGGGGTGAGAGGAGAGAGAGCGGAAGAGAGGGGGAGAGAGGGTATGAGAGTGCGGTGGGAGGGAGGAGAGAGGGGAGAAAGAGAGGTGGAGGAGAGGGGAGGGAGAGAGAGAGGGGTACAGAGAGAGGAGAGAGTGGGGGAGAGAGAGAGAGAGAGGGGAGAGAGAAAGGGGGAGAGGGGGATAGAGGGCAGGTCTGCCAACTCCATGCACTGAGCGTGAGAATCACACATTGCGCCAAATTCTCATGCTGATCACAAATTTCTCACGCTCTGTCATGAGAAATTCTGTGATCAACGAAAATTTCAAAACTCATATCAACCGCATGGGCTTGCCTCTTTGTTGGGTATGTCGAACAATCCTTGTTCTCGGCATACCAGGGCCCCATCCCCGACCTCTACCTCCGTTACATCGACGACTGCTTTGGTGTCACCTCCTGCACCCACACACAACTGACTGACTTCATTCATTTCACCACCAACTTCCATCCGGCACTCAAATACACTTGGACCATTTCCGACACTTCCCTACCATTCCTTGACCTCACCATCTCTATTGCAGGTGATACACTCCTGACCGACATCCACTACAAACCTACTGACTCCCACAGCTACCTGGACTACTCCTCCTCCCACCCTGCTTCCTGTAAGGACTCCATCCCCTATTCCCAATTCCTCCGTCTACGCCGCATCTGCTCCCAGGATGAGGTGTTCCACACCAGGTCATCACAAATGGCCTCATTCTTCAGAGAACGGGGATTCCCCTCCCCACACTATTGATGAGGCTCGCACTAGGGTCTCCTCCATACCCCGCAACACTGCCCTCGCTCCCCATTCCCCCACTTCGCAAACAGGGCAGAGTCCCCCTGGTCCTCACCTTTCACCCCACCAGCCGGCAAATACAACATATAGTCCTCCGCCAGTTTCGCCACCTCCAACGTGACCCTCCACCCGCCACATCTTCCCATCTCCCCCCCTGTCTGCCTTCCGCAAAGACCGCTCCCTCCGCAACTCCCTTGTCCATTCTTCCCTCCCCTCCCACTCTACCCCTTCCCCGGGCACTTTCCCTTGCAACCGCAAGAAATGCAACACTTGTCCCTTCACCCTCCCCCCCTCCACTCCTTTCAGGGACCCAAGCAGTCCTTCCAGGTCCGACAGAGGTTCACCTGCACCTCCTCCAACTCATCTACTGCATCCGTTGCTCCAGATGCCAGATGATCTATATCGGTGAGACCAAGCGGAGGCTTGGCGATCGCTTCGCCGAACACCTCGCTCGGTCCGCAATAACCAACCCGACCTCCCGGTGGCTCAGCACTTCAACTCCCCCTCCCATTCCACATCCGACCTCTCGGTCCTGGGCCTCCTCCACGGCCAGAGTGAGCAACACCGCAAGCTGGAGGAACAGCACCTCATATTCGCTTGGGGAGTCTGCATCCTTTGGGCTTGAATATTGAAATTTTCTCAATTCTGTTAACCCCTTGCTGTCTCCTCCCCTTCCCACTTCTCCCAGCCCTCGGGCCCTGGCATTCCCTCTATCTCTATCTCCCTCCCCCACCCAAGTCGCACCAGCTTCTCATTTTCACACCACAAACAGCTTACAATGGCTTGTTCCCTTTATCACCGATACTTTTTTGCATATCTTTCACTCATTGTTCCTTATCTCTCCACATCACCGTCTATATCTCTTGTTTCCCTGATCCCTGACCAGTCTGAAGAAGGGTCTCGACCCGAAACGTCGCCTATCTCCTTCGCTCCTTAGATGCTGCTGCACCCGCTGAGTTTTCTCAGCTTTTTGTGTACCCTCAACCGCATGGGGCCATGGGAGTTGGAAGCAGAAGCAGCGACGGGGACAGATGCAGACGGGGAGCGGGGCTGGCGAGTGTTTGCCGGATTGGCGAGTCGCTCACTGCAGCTCCGGCCATGGAGCAGCCTCAGTGCAAGGCGTCGGAAGTGTTGCGCCGCTGCCGTGAGAGTCTCTGTGCCAAATTCACCCAGGTGACCGGCATGGATCAGGCTGCGGCTCGGTGCATCCTGGAGGACAACCGGTGGCTGCTGGAAGTAAGTACCAGGCACTGGGTAGAAACGGTGGAAGATAGTGGACTTCAAATGGGGGTGGTTGGAGAAAGCATCCTGCTTGCCTGCTAGATTTTCACTTACTGTAACTGCAGGAAAAATGTTCCCGATGTTGGGAGAGTTCAGAACCAGGGGTCACAGTTTAAGAATAAAGGAGGGGCCAGTTAGGACAGAGCGTTGTGAATCTGGAATTCTCTGCCACAGAAGGCAGTGCAGGCCAATTCACTGGATGTTTTCAAGAGAAAGTTACATTTAGCTCACAAAATCAAGGGATATGGGGAAAAAGCAGGAAAGAGGAATGGCCATGATCATATTGAATAGCAGTGCTGTCTCGAAGGGCCGATGGCCTATTCCTGCACCTATTTTCTACGTTTCTATGCTTGAGTATATGGCAATAAAACTCGATCACTTGATTTTGAAGCATTCATGCATGGTGGAGGTATAATGTGGTCATAGAGTGATACAGTGTGAAAACAGGCCCTTCAACTCAGCGCAACTTGCCCACACACCGCCAAACATGTCCCAGCTTACGCTACCCTGCTTTTTTGGTCCATATCTCCAAACCTGTCCTATCCATGTATCAGTCTAACTGTTTCTTAAAATGTTGGGATAGGTCCCTGCCTAACTACCTCCTCTGGCAAGCTTGTTCCAAATATCCACCACCCTTTATGTGGATAAAGTTACCCCTTAAAAAGTTACCGTCTTAAAAAAACTTCATACAAAAAAACATTGAAATCATACTTGTACAATGCAATAGATGCCAAAACATGATTTTAAAAATCAAACAAATTTCAAAAAGTTCCTACCTCTGGGAGGGGGGGGACCCTTCTTCCACAACCCTCTCCACCCCCACTACTCACCGGTTACCCCCCCCACCCCAGGCCCAGTGATCAGTGATCGCTCAGCCCTCCCCACTTTCAAAAACACTCCATGGCCCCTGGTTCAGATGGAGAACACTGCCAGATGTGAGCAGGGAACTGAGGCCAGTTGTCCATGATGTTTGGATCCCAATGCTTAGCACTTCATGTTTCGGAGTTGGCTAATGTTATTGATTTGTAATTAGCCTGATGACTTCAGGACAGTTTGTTACGAAAATGAAAGAAATGGTATCAGAATACTTATACAACTGGGTAAGTATAATTCTATGGATGGGAATTGTGTTCAACCAGTTGATGACTTCTTTGACAAAGTGACTAGCATGTTAGATTATAAGGAAGCCAATGAATATAGCAAATTTTGTTATCCATAATTTGGTCTGTGAAGTGCCCCATAAAGGATTACTGCATTAGCTAAGCACCTGTGGACTTGAACGTAATAGGTTAAGTCCAGGGGGTCAGATATGGGGCTTTATGTGTGGGCCAGTTATATTGTCACTAGGAGCAAGGCCAAGTGTGCATCCAGAGTCAAGCTCTCGAATAGCACTAGGAGTGCTGTCAAAGCTGGGTCCAGGGATGTGTTCAGCACTGGGAACCTAAGCAGGTAAGCAGCTATGATCAGGGTAGAATAGGGGGCCAGGTGTAGGGCTGGACTCAGGGACAGGAATGAGAGAGGAGTCACTGAAATTATTTCTAAAGTGATACGAGAGGGGAATGTCGCACTGGACAAAAGCCTCTCTGAAAAATTTAAACAAGGTTATGATACGCTGATGGGGAAAATTGATGACTTAACCAAACGTGTGTTCGAGATTGAGGAGGATTTAAACAAAAAAATTAAGCAGGTTGATGAGGACTGTAATAAAAAGCTGGATGCAATGCTTAAGTCTACTGAGGCGGCTATGGAAGGAATGGATAATACGATAACCGAGATGACTAAGGAGATAAAGAGACTAAAAAAGGAACAAGAAAGCACTGGGAGGGAACTTGCTAAAATGAAGAATAAATGTATGGACTTGGAAGCAAGATCGAGGAGGCAAAACCTGAGAATAGAGTAAAAGAAGGAAAGGAGAGTGGACAAAACCTTCAGGAGTTTGCTGCCAACTTCCTCAAACAAGTACTTAAGTTGCATGAAGCCCCGAGAATAAGGTTGAACAAGTTAGGTCTTTATTCTTTGGAGCGCAGAAGGTTAAGGGGGGACTTGATTGAGGTCTTTAAAATGATGAAAGGGATAGACAGAGTTGACGTGGATAAGCTTTTCCCATTAAGGGTAGGGAAGATTCAAACAAGAGGGCATGACATGCGAATTAAGGGACGGAAGTTTAGGGGTAACGTGAGGGGGAACTTCTTTACTCAGAGGGTGGTGGCTGTGTGGAATGAGTTTCCAGCAGAAGTGGTGGAGGCAGGATCGATTTTAACATTTAAAAGTAAAGTGGATAGGTATATGGACGGGAAGGGAATGGAGGGGTATGGTCTGAGTGCAGGTAGATGGGACTAGGGGAAAACAAATGGTCGGCACGGACTGGAAGGGCCGAGAGGGCCTGTTTCCGTGCTGTAATTGTTATGTGGTTATATGGGTGTATGGAATAAGTTGCCAGACGAGGTAGTTGAGGCTGGGGCTATCCAAACGTTTAAGAAACAGACAGGTACATGATAGGTCAGGTTTGGAGGGATATGAACCAAGCACAGGCAGGTGGGACTAGTGTAGCTGGGACATTGTTGACCGGTGTGGACATTGGGCCGAAGGGCCTGTTTCCACACGGTATCACTCAATGTAGGTATGTTACAAAACTTACCTTGAGCAGCGCTGCAGTTCTGCCGCTCCCCGTGTGCGTGACTTTGGCGCCTTTCAGAGTGGGGCGTGTTTAAATTGCCGTTTTTCCACACGTAGGGCAAATCAATCCATGTCAGGGGATTTCGATGCTGAAGAAAAATCGCTCCGACATTTCATTCATGAAGGTATTTTTAAATTACGCTAGATTATTTATTAGCTAGAGTAATTTAAAAATCATCTTCTAAAGCCGTGAGCGCCGACAATATACTACCAAGATGGACAAGTTTACAAAGACGAGAAGGCTACTGAAAGAGGTTTTGGGAGTATGATATGGGATAGTATATCCCGCGAAATTGAGAATTACTTATAACTTTGTTGAACGTGCATTCACGGATCCAGAAGAGGCATTTAAATATGCACAAAGTATCACACAGGAGGTCTACTGAACATCAGGAGTCGGTCTCCCACAATAACACAGAGGAGAAGCGGCGAAGAAAGGACTGTGTTTCTTTTTTTTTAAACAAACAAAAAAGACTGCTCTGCTGTTAAGATGGCGAATTGTCCTCGAGGCGTTGTCTAGACATTTTTAATTAAAATCTTTGGAATGTTAATCAAGGTCGGGATTTTATGTTTTCACTTCAACAAAGGATTGGAAAAGAAGAAAAACTGTGGTGGGGAGAAATAACAAAAAAAACAAACGGGAAATTTGAGAATATGGAAAAATATTATCAATGAACTTGTATATAGAAATTTATGATTTAAGAAAACCAACAAATTACAGACTAACATAAAAATTATAACTAATAAAATTGTGTTTTGTAATATTAAGGCACCAGCGTAATAATGGCTGATGTTTATTTCATGATGTTAATTACTTGCTAAATATAAATTAACGAGTTAAATATGATTGATACGTATTAAATAATCATACTAACAACTTATATGGAATAGTAGATCTAGTCTAAATTGTGCGTAAAGGGGGGGGGGGGAGGAGACTCAGATACTTGGAAGTTATCCAAGGGTCTGAATCTGGTTTAACCCTTTGGAACCTGCTGTTGTCCTGATACAAATGTTTGAGACTTAATTGTAAATAGTTCTTGGCAAATTGATTAGATATGGATACATAACTAACATAATTACTGTTATATCTATGTATATAACTTAATGTTGGAAACTCTTTTTATTCTGTTTTTACTCTCTGAAAGATACACTCCAATGGATTAGATTAGAAATGTATTTTATATATATATATTTTTTAACTTTGTATCCGCTCTCTCTTCCAATTAATAATAATTGGTTCAAGGGGCAGAGCGAAACATATAAAAAAACATCTATGGAAATCAACAAGAAAAGCATTTTTTCTAATTTCCTCACTGTTGGTGGTTTGGTTTTTTTAATTATAATATCTTTATTTTTGGATATTATAATATCACTTTTTGTTTGTTAATTATCTTTTCACGACTTTTTCCCACACTTTCTCTTTCTGACCTTTTTTTCAACAAGATTTTACAAGGGGTCTATCTGAAGGGGAGATGCCAACAAAACTTAACAGCTGGGAATGACCATCCTTCACCTAAAGTTATGAGGTTTATGGTTGCACCATATGAAATAAAGGTATTAACATGATCCATAATGCAAGATGATAAACAAAAGAAAACTGGAGGAATCACATTCTGTAGCTGGAATATAAGGGGTGCTAATGAACCAATTAAAAGGGGTAAGATCTTTGCCCAATTAAAAGCTCTCAACAGTTACATCATTTTTTTTTACAAGAAACTCATCTAAAACATCAAAGATAAGACTGAAGGCAAATTGGATTGGGCAAACATACTACTCTTCATTTACTTCCATATATAGAGGCACGGCTATTATCATTCGTAAAGGTATACCATTTAAATTAAAGAATACCATAGCAGATAAAGAGGGGAGGTACGTCATAGTCACGGGAGAAATTAATTCCACTCCACTTACTTTGATAAATATTTATGCTCCTAATTTTGACAACCCCCAAATCTTTAGTAAAATTCTGGATACAATTTCAGAACTTAACTATCAAAATGTGATAATAGGGGAAGATTTGAATTGTGTTTTAGATCCATATCTGGATAAATCAGCAAAACAAAAAAGGATTAACATAAAATCTAAAACTAGTGAACTCCTAAATACATACATGAAAAATACCAACATAACAGATGTATGGAGGATCGCTAACCCAGTAGGTAGGGAATATTCATTTTATTCAACGATACATAAAACATATTCACGTATTGATTATTTCTTAGAGTACACGGAATTAATTCCATATACATATAATTCTAAATATCATAATAGTATTATTTCTGATCATTCCCCGTTAACTTTTTCTTTAAAATTAGAAGGAATGCCTGATAAAAAACCGTTCTGGAGGTTTAACCCCCAAATCTTAAACAACTCACAAGGTTGCACATATTTAAAAGATCAGATAATATTCTTCTTTGAGACAAATGATACACCAGACACTTCACTTATTATGGGAAACATTTAAGGCATTTATTAGAGGAACTATAATTTCATATCAAGCTTTCCAAAATAAAAAGAATAACACTGAACAATTGCAGTTAGAACAAGAAATTAGGCAATTAGATTTAGAAAATGCCAAAGAACCAACTGTAGACAAACATAATAAGATAACAATACTAAAATATAAATTAAATAAAATTTTATCGGCCAGATTAATAAGATTATTTCAAATTACAAAACAAGAAAATTTCGAATTTGGTGATAAACCACATAAACTCTTAGCACACCAACTGAAAAAACGGGAAACAGAATAATACAATTACTAAAATTAAATCAGACAAAGGGGAATTACTAACACTACCTAAAGATATTAATAAAAGATTTGCTCACTTTTATCAAAATTAATATACATCGAAAACCTCTGCAAATAATACTCAAATTACAAATTTCTTAGACAATTGTAATCTTCAAAAAATTAATTCTATATAAGGGTGGAACAAGACGGATTAGGAGCTCTCAGATACACATTCACACTTCAGGTAAATAGAAGAAAACAATAAATTTGTTGAAGAATGGCAAAACGCTCCCAGGACTCTCAGATAGAGAATGACCTAATGTTTTTAGAGTGATGAATTCTATAAAAGATTCTACGATATAATTTCTCCACGCCTGCAAGATTTATATGTACACGCTTTTAAAGAATATAAACTACCAGAAACACTAACTGAGTCAACAATTATACTTATACCTAAAAAGGATAAAGATCTAGAAGACCCAGGCTCATATAGAGCCATAGCACTCTTGAATGCAGATAAAAAAATATTAGCAAAGACCCTAGCGAGAAGATTGAGTAAATATGTTAGCAAACTAATAAACTCCGGAGGACCAACAGAGGGTTTATACCAAAGAGATACTTATTTAACAATTTGAGACGGCTGTTTAATATAATGTACTCACATAATACTGAAGAAGACCTAGCAATTATTTCATTGGATGCAGAAAAAGCTTTTGATCAAGTAGAATTGGCAATATTTTATTCAAAGTATTGCAAAAATATTTAACATGGGAGATAACTTTATCTCATAGGGGGGGTAAAATTAATTTTTACGATAAGCCGACGGCTAGAATACTGACTAATAATATGTTATCCCCGAAATTCCAATTAGAAAGAGGCAATAGGCAGGGGTGCGCACTATCGCCCCTGCTATTTGCACTAGTGATAGAGCCTTTAGCAGAAAGTATAAGAAGTCATCCAAATATTCATGGATATAATACCAAACACTCAAATAATAAAATATCATTATATGCAGACGACATATTATATATTACAAATTCGCAAATTAGCATACCAAATATACTAAATAAATAGAGGAATTTGGTTCTTTTTCAGGATATAGAATAAACTGGAACAAAAGAGAAATTATGACGATAAAACCTCAAGAGCCGACACATCTGTTGAAATTCCCTTTTAGAATTGCAACAGAAAAATTTAAGTATTTGGGCATCCAAATTACTAGGAAATATAAATCACTACTCAACGCAAACTACATGCCTTTATTAACTAAATTAAAGGGGTTGATTAAATTTTGGAAAACACTGCCGATGTCCTTAATAGGCAGAATAAATGCGATAAAAATGATCTTCTTACCACAAATACTGCACTTATTTCAATCAATACCAATATACTACCAAAAAGATTATTTAAAAAACTAGATTCTGATATTATAATCTACATATGGGATTATAAATCACACAGAATTCAAAGAAAACACTTGTCTGTAAATCTAAAGAATCAGGGGGACTGGACACTCCCCTAACGTATTGTATTACCATATTGGTTCATGAATATTAAAAATATAATCTACCTGGTTGGACAGTTTGCCCAACAGGTAGATTGGATAAGAATGGAGATTAAGAGAAAGAGGATTGTTCCCCTTATAATATAGGAGTGACCCTTCTTTCCCCGATGGAAACTGAACAATATAATATATAAGAAAAATCCAATTATTCACAGTATAATACAAATTTGGAAACAAATAAAATTAACTTTAAAATCAAGAAAAATATCGCTTCTTTCTCCAATAGCTAATAATCCGTCATTCCCAAACCACCTATTATTGATAAAAGACGTTTTAATCAATGGGAAAGAATAGAATTAAAATGATGGGAGATTATGTATTGAAATGGGAAAAAATCTTCTATCATTCCAACAATTACAACTGAAATATAATTTTGAAAAGTAATCAATATTTCAAATATCTTCAAATTCAAGATTATTTGAAAAAGAAATATATACAAGGATATCAAACTTTAACCCCAGATTTATTAGAGGAAGGAATGAATAGAAAGGCAGAATCAAGCAATTTAATGTATCATACTTATATAATATAATTCTAAATATAGAAACACCCAACGACGAGGCAATTAGAAGGGACTGGGAACAAGAGTTATTGATAAAAATTTAATTTAATTACCGAACGATAGATGGGGAAAAAAATCTATTATATGTAAATAACTGTTCAAATTAATGTAAGACATAACTAAGTTCAATTTAAAATTTTACATAGATTATACCATTCGAAAAAAACTAGACTGAATAAAATATTTTCAATGTTTCCCCCATCTGTGTTATAAATGTCTAACTCAAAATGCCACTATAGCACATTCCTTTGTCTCTTGTGATACAAAACTGCCATAAATTTTGGAATGAAATTTTTGGAATTTTTTTTTACAAAACCATTTAACACAAAAATTGAACCCCAATTACAGAACTGATTATCTTTGGATCAATGGAAGAGGGCAGTAAACTAACTATATTCCAAGAAGCTTTTCTTAATTACGGTTTAATTAACAGCAAAAAAAACTTATACTGAAATTTTGGAAAAAAAAACGCAACAACGCCAACATTCAAAATGTAGGGTTTCAAATATGTCGGAAAACGCTAACATCTTGAAGAAAGAAATGAGATTCCACCTACTAGCAAAGTTAGACCAATTATAAAGACTTAGTCTCCTTTTATCTAGAAATCTTTTTTACAAGTAGATGGTGCAACATAACATAACTTAGAAATTAAAATGGTTTAGAAAAGCCGGTGTGACGGATGGGCAAAAATACGAAAAGGTAGATCTCTCCTAATCTCTCTTTTTCTCTACTTTCTCCCTTTTTTCCAATCTTTTTAGCTTCTCATCTCTGTCCATTATTTCTTTTGCTATCTGTTTCTACTCGCTTGTCTATCTATTCCGACACTCTTTTATTTCTTTTTTTCTCTTACTGTTCTTTTATTATTCTTTCTTTAAATTAAAAAAAAATACGAAGTTGACAAGAATGGAAATATGTATTTATGTATTAGGTACTCAAGTACCACACTATTGTATTTACTTCTAACAAAAATTAAAAAAAAAACATACAAAAAAAACAAAAGAAAAACCAAAAAAAAGGAATGAGAGATGGTATGCAACTGGAGTCAGGGCCAGGAGTAGTACCAGGTGTGCAGTGAGACCCAGGTTGGCCAACAAGTGTTTGATTATAATCTGATTTCCATACATGAATACACTAAGATCATTCATGTGCTGCACGTATGGATCAGAGCCTGGGCTCTTCTGTGGAATGTAATTAGGAATGTAATTTACTCTAACCATATTCATAGCTAATCAATTTAAAGCGTATATATTGCATTCAAGTGTAAGTTAAAAGTATGCACCATATTACACAACTTCAAGCTGAAAAATGCAAAAGTTCATACCAGCCATGGTGGGGGGCACCCTCCTCCCACACCCCCCCCCCCCCCCCCCGGTCGCTACGCTCCCTCAGGCTTGTTCTAGCAATTTCTCACTCCCAACTCTCACCCAATGTTGGCAGCCCTGGGTTGGGTATGTCGAACAATCACTGTTCCAAGTGTTCACTGGCCCTATCCCCGAACTCTACCTCCGCTAAATTGACGACTGCATCGGTGCTGCCTCCTGCACCCATGCAGAACTCACTGACTTCATCAACTTCACGACTAATTTCCATCCTGCACTCAAATTTACTTGGACCATCTCCGACATTTCCCTACCGTTTTTGGATCTCACTGTCTCCATCACAGGAGACAGACTATTGACCGACATCTACTACAAACTTACTGACTCCCATGACTATCTAGACTACATTTCTTCCCACTCTGCTTCCTGTAAGGACTCTATCCCCTACTACCAATTCCTCTGTCTACGCCACATCTGTGCCCAGGTTCCCCTCTTCCATTATAGATGGGGCTCACATTAGGGTCTCCTCAATATCCCGCAGCTCCAATCTTGCTCCCCCTCCACCATTCGCAACAAAGACAGAGTCCCCCTTATCCTCACCTTCCACCCCATCAACTGGCGCTTATAGCATATGATCCTCCAATAGTTTTGCCACCTCCAATGGGATCCCACTACTGGCCGCATCTTCCCAACTCCACCCCTTTCTGCTTTCCTCAGAGACCGTCCCCTCCGCAACTCCTGTGGTCAACTCGTCCCTTCCCACCCACACGACCCCCTCCCCAGGTATTTTCCCCTGCAACCACAGGAGATGCAATACATGTCACTTTACATCCTCCCATGACTCCATCCAAGGACCCCAAGTCTTTTTAGGTGAGGCAGAGGTTCACTTGCACTTCCTTATCTACTGTATCCGCTGTTCCAGGTGCCAACTTCTGTACATCGGCGAGACCAGGCGCAGGCTCGGTGATCATTTCGCTGAGCACCTCCGCTAAGCCCGCCTCAACCTTTCTGATCTCCCGGTTGCTCAGCACTTTAACTCCCGATCCCATTCCCAATCTGACCTTCCTGCCCTGGGCCTCCTCCATTGTCAGAGTGAGGTTCAGCGCAAATTGGAGGAACAGCACCTCATATTTCGATTGGGTAGTTTACACCCCAGCATTTTGAACATTGACTTCTCCAACTTCAGATATCTCTCCATCCCCTCCCCCTTTCCAGTTCTCCCACTAGTCTTACTGTCTCTAACTACATTCTATCTTTGTCCTGCCCCCTCCCCTGATATCAGTCTGAAGAAGGGTTTTGACTTGAAAAGTCACCCATTCTTTCTCTCCAGACACAGGTAGCATCTCTGGAGAGAAGGAATGGTGACTATCTCCCAGTTTCACCGCTACTCCCTTTCCCTCTTTGGGACTAACCTCCTACACCCCTAAACTTGCCTTTTTCAGTCTCCTACTTTACCTACCCATGTTTCATACTTCCACCTATTATTCGTCTTCCATCTCACATCATAATATTTTCACTTATCTTACACTTTTTTTTCACATTTCTCTCCCTTTTACAATCAATTTGGGTAAAATGGTTCCTGGACCGATAAGATTGGCTGACCTGACCCGCTCGTTTGGTTCATCGGATAGATAGACACAAAATGTGGAGTAAATCAGTGGGACAGGGCCAGGGACATCTTGGAAAGAATGAACTGGGTATTGTTTCTGGTATGAGACCTTTCTTGGTGCTGAGGCCCATTTACTGTTTGTATTCTACATCACTGTATTTTGACTGAGAAAAAACATAGCAAAATTAGGTGCAGGAGTAGGCCATACAGCCTTCAAGCCAGCTCTCCTTACAATTATGATCATGGCTAGTCATCTAAATCAGTTACCGCTCCGCTTGTTCCCATATCCCTTGATTCTCTTTAGCCTTGAGCCTCTTAAAATCCTAAAACTCTTGGGAAAACTATGTCTTTGGTCTCGATTCACCTACTTATGGCATGGAGACACAGCAGACGGCAGATTAGAAAGTATGATGATGATACAAAATGTGGGTGGTTTTGCAGATAAATGAGATGGTTGTGGAAAAATGCAGCAATATCTTAGATTGCTGGGCCTTGGTGGGCTGAGTAAATGGGTGGAATTTAAAACACCGACAATTGTAAGGTTTGTTGCATTTTGGTAGGTCTAACAAAGTAGGATTACACAATGAATGATTAGGCTCTTTGGGGAGTGTTGTAGTGCAGAGAGATCTATGGATCAGGTGCATGGTTCCCTGAAGTTCGAAGCAGTGCAGGTAGAATAAGCGTGGTCAAAAAGGTACTTTTAGCACTTGCCTTCATCCGAGATAGAATGTTGCGAGGTTTATGTTGAAAGGTTTCAAAGCGTACTTTTATGTCCCGTTGTACCCACATTATCCTACAGTGTTTATGCAAATCTACATCAGCTCATATTAAAAAAAAGCATAAAGACACACAACTGCATAAAGGTTGTTTAAATATCCACCACAGCGGACTCCCCACATTCCTCACTGTGATTGGAGAGAGGCAAATTTTGATAAGTTTTCAACTGCTTCCTACAGTATTATGTTTCTACTGTCCGGTAAGGATGGCAATTGTCCGAACCATCGTTTGGGTCGATCGAAGAGCTACCCGTTGTCAGGGTCGTCCAAGCTCCTGCGGCTTGGAGATAACCCAAGTCGGTGTCCTGACCAGGAGACAGCGGGCTCCACGATGTTAAAGTCCCAGCACTCGCGTAGAGCTCAAGGTCAACCCTGGCAAAGGGATTACAGGCTCCTTGATGGTAAGTCCACAGGCACCTGTGTTTGGAGCTCTCGAACTCGGTCTCCAGCAGAGGCCGCCAACTCCTCGGTTGGGCCACAGTGCGAATGTTTCGTGTTCGTTTTCTAGATCTTCACAAAACTTGAGAGTCTTTAATTTACAACAAAAGTCTTTAATGCTTTACTCAATGCTGGCAGCAAGACAACTCAAAATGGCTGCACACACACTGTCCACGACAGGATAAACTATATACAAAACATCTCCCTTTGTCCTGTGCAGGGTCACCTGCTGCACGGGAGGAGCAACGGGTCCTCCCACCCCACACAGCCCACCAAACATCACATTCCCCCTTTCCAATTTGAAAGTCTCCATTTAGCTGGACCTTGCTTTACTCTTTTTTTCCAGTCTTTTAATGCATTTCACAACTCTTGCTAAAGGCTCAGAATCAGCAGAGTTTTCCTCAGTGTTCTCTTTTGAAGAGATATCAGTATTTGGTTTATCTTATGCTGTTCGTTCTCCCACTTGACTGTAGTTTTTCTCACGGTTTCGTTTGGATCGAACGCGAATGGTACTTCCTTCCATTCGGCGCTCGTTTGTTAGCTTACTGCTCCATAGACATACGACGATGCTCGGCTGCAGCGAGATCGCTTCGATGTTCATAGTTGACCAAACACTCTGCTGTGCGAGCATCTCCTTCAACCTGGTGATCAAGGTCACGCTCTTTGGAACAATGCGCAATCGGCTCCATTATTCGCAGTGTAATTCAATTGCACATGCTGACCCAGATTGCAATCCGTCGACAATAAGGAGCTTTCATAGCAGAAGCTTAAGAAGCATGGATCCAGTCGAATTGGTCACAGTGCTGTACCTTATGTTACCACAACGATCAGCGGCAACATCCATTGTCATATAACCATTAACAGGAAACAAACGACAGTGCATTTGTCTTTTGTGGGAATGGGCTGTGCCGTCCGTATCTGAAAAGCAGATGTTTGCCGTTTTCAGTTTCGGCATCCGATCCTCTCTCCAAATGTCCCAGACCCAACTACGACATAGCCGCACCCAATGTCCACCTGGAACTGTAGATCGACGTTCCGGAGACCCCAGACAAATCTCGTCTGTCGTGATCGAAGACATACCGAGCACTTCAATTAGGAATGGTCCTCCGCGATAGGGTCGACTCTGTTTTTGAGCTCTTTCATGCCCTTTCACACTTTCCTAACAGATTGACATCACTGCCTGGAGATGACCTTTTCGGTAACAGGCATAACAAATGGACTTGATATGCGAGCACTCATGGTGATGATGAGCAATCGAGCTGCACCGGTAGCAGGGTTTAGATCTTCCCCCCACTGGGGAACGGCTCTTCTGAAACTGTCTCACCTTCTCCGGATTTGCTTTGGGTCGATCAACTGGTTTCTGGCGTGGCGGACGAGTCTGACGAACTGTATGCACCTCCTGAGGGAGCTTCGACGCTGTTTCCATATAACCATATAACCATACAACAACTACAGCAAGGGAAACAGGCCCTCTCGGCCCTTCCAGTCCGTGCCGACCATTTGTTTTCCCCTAGTCCCATCTACCTGCACTCAGACCATACCCCTCCATTCCCTTCACGTCCATATACATATCCACTTTACTTTTAAATGTTAAAATCGATCCTGCCTCCACCACTTCTGCTGGAAGCTCATCTCCACACAGCCACCACCCTCTGAGTAAAGAAGTTCCCCCCCTCACGTTACCTATAGCCTAAACTTCTGGTCCCTTAATTTCTCAATGTCATTGCCCTTTTGTTTGTGAAATCTTCCTACCCTCAATGGAAAAGCTTATCCACGTCAACTCTGTCTATCCCTTTCATCATTTTAAAGACATCAATCAGTCCCCCCTTAACTTTTGCGCTCCAAAGAATAAAAGACCTAACTTGTTCAACCTTTCTCAGTAACATTAATTGCTGGAAAACCCTGGCAACATCAAGTAAATCTCCTCTGTACTCTCTCTTATTTTGATGACATCCTTCCTATAATAGGCGAGACCAAAACTTGTACACCATACTCCAGAATTGGTCTTACCAATGCCTTGTACACATTTTATAACATTACTTCCCTACTCCTCCACATTCAATGCTCGATTTATAAAGGCCAGCACACCAAAGGCTTTCTTTACCACCCGCTATCTATATAACCATATAACCATATAACAATTACAGCACGGAGACAGGCCCTCTCGGCCCTTCCAGTCCGTGCCGACCATTTGTTTTCCCCCCTAGTCCCATAATATTGCGATTCCACCTTCAAGGAACTATGCACAGTTATTTCCTAGAATCCCTCTGTTTCCAACAGCATTCCTCAATTCCCTACCATTTACCATGTTACGTCCTATTTTGATTTGTCCTGCCAATATGTAGCAGTTCACAACTTAACAGCATTTAACTCCATCTGCCATCTTTCAGCCCACTTTTCCAAATGGCCCCCAAATCTCTCTATAGACTTTGAAAATCTACTTTCATTATCCACAACACCACCTATCTTAGTATCATCTGCATACTTACTTATCCAATTTTCCACCCCACCATCCAGATCATTGATGTACATGACAAACAACAGTGGACCCAACACAGATCCCTGAGGCACCCCTACGGTCACCGGCTTCCAACCTACAAACAGCCATCCACCATTACTCTCTGACATCTCCCATTCAGCCACTGTTGAATCCATCTATGCTACTCCGCCATTAACACCCAAAGATTGAACCTTCTTAACCAACCTTCCATGGGGAACCTTGTCAAAGGCCTTACTGAAATAGCCATTATAGACAACATCCACTGCTTTAACCCTCATCAATTTCCCTAGTTACCGCTTCAAAAAATTCAAGAAGGTTTGTCAAACATGAACTTCCAGGCACAAATCCATGTTGACTGTTCCTAAGCAGACCCTGTTTATCCAGATGCTTATATATATTTTCTCTAAGTATCCTTTCCATTAATTTGCCCACCACTGACGTCAAATTAATAGGTCTATAATTGCTAGGTTTATTCTTTGAACCCTTTTAAACAATGGAACAACATGCGATCAGTACGCCAATCCTCCGGCACTATTCCCGTTTCTAATGACATTTGAAATATTTCTGTCATAGCTCCCTGCTATTTCTACACTAACTTCCCTCAATGTCCTAGGAATATCCTGTCAGGACCGGAGACTTATCCACTTTTATATTTTTCAGAAGTGTCAGTAACTATCCTCCTCTTTTCGAATCTCATAAGCTTCCATAGCTACTCTACTTTTCCCCCTTAACTCACAGAGTTCAATATCCTTCTCCTTGGTGAATACCGAGAAAAGATATTGTTCAATATCTCCCCCATTTCTTTTGGCTCTGCAGATAGCTGTCCATTCTGGTTCTCTAATGGTCCAATTTTTATCCCTCGTTATCCTTTTGCTATTAATATAAGCTGTAGAAACCCTTTGGATTTATTTTCACCTTTCTTGCCAAAGCAACCTCATATCTTCTTTTAGCCTTCCTAATTTCTTTCTTAAGATTCTTTTTACATTCTTTATACTCCTCTAGCACCTCCTTTACTCCATTCCTCCTATAATTATTGTAGATATCTCTTTTTTCGAAACAAGTGTATAATTTCCCTTGAAAGCCATGGCTCTTTCCAATTTTTACTATTTCCTTTCAACCTAACAGGGACATAAAGATTCTGTACTCTTCCAATTTCCCCTTTAAATGTCCTCCATTTCTCTTCTACATCCTTTCCATGAAACAAAGTGTCCCAATTCACTCCTTTAAAATCCTTACGCATTCCCTCAAAGTAAGCCTTTCTCCAATCAAAAATCTCCACCCTAGGTCCAGTTCTGACTCTCCATAATTATATTGAAACTAATGGTATTGTGATCACTGGTTCCGAAGTGCTCACCAACGCATACCTCCGTCACCTGACCTGCCTCATTTCCTAACAGGAGGTCCAGCACTGCCCCTTCTCTGGTCGATACCTCTATGTACTGCTGCAAAAAACTATTCCTGCACACATTTTACAAACTCCAAACCATCCAGCCCATTTACAGAATGTGTTTCCCAGTCTACTTTTGGCGGGAAAATTGAAATCTCCCACAATCACTACCTTGTTGCTTACTACTAATATCTGCTATCTCCTTACATATTTGCTCTTCCAATTCTCGCTCCCCGTTTGGCGGTCTATAGTACACCCCTAAAAGTGTTGCTACAAACAACCGTTCCCACTTCTCAGTTCCACCCATATAGCCTCCCTAGACGAGCCCTCTAATCTATCCTGCCCAAAGCACTGCTGTAATATCTTCTCTGACCAAGCAATGCAACACCTCCCCCTCTGGTCCCTCCAATTCTATCACACCTGAAGCAACGAAATCCTGGAATATTTTAGTTTCCCAATCACAGCCCTCCTCAACCATATTTCACTGATTGCCACAACATCATATTTCCAGGTGTCAATCCAGGCTCTAAGTTCATCCACCTTACTTACAATGCTCCTAGCATTAAAATGTAACACATTTTAGAAACCCACCATCCCTTATTCTCTGTCTATTATCTTTTTCATCTTTCTCGCCTACATTTTGGGTCCGAGTGCTTCCCTTCTCTGCCTCTTGCCCCACACCCTGACCCCTAGCCCCCTCTATCCGAGTCCCTCCCCCCAGCCTTTCTAGTTTAAAGTCTCCCCAGTAGCCTTTGCAAATCTCCCTGCCAGGATATCCAGAACAGTACACTGCCCTGGCCTTCATACTCCCCCCTTACACAGGATACAATATCAACACAATATAAAATCACCACAAACTGCCGAAATCTGACTGTAAATCAGCTGTTTACCCTAGTCCACTTCCCATCAATCAGCAGCTTACCCTAGTCCACTTCCCACCAATCAGCGGCTTCCTCAAAAAAAACCACTTCTTCAAATGGAACGTTATGGATTTAGGTAAAAACAAGCCCCGCTCTTGATTATAAAGCTTAAAGGGTCGGGTGTCGCTCCTCCCCCTCCTTCTCTTCCAACGGCTCCTGTGGGCCTCTGAAAAAACAAGCCCCGCGCTTGATTTTAAAGCTTACCAGTCGGGTGTCGCTCCTCCCCCTCCCTCTCTTCCAACGGCTCCTGTGGGCCTGTTTCGCCGGCCATTTTGTGCAGTTCTTTACTCAGCTGCTCAGCCATCTTAGCACACTGCAGCACATTCTTCAATGAGGCATCCGATTCCTTGAGAATCGCCTGCTGGATGGATGCGTGCCTGCAGCCCATGAGCAGTCTATCCCGCAACGCATTGTCTTGGCACTTTTCGCAGCATTGAATTTTAAAATCACATGCCTTTGCCTTGGTGCGATGTTCGGCAAGAAATTTGGTAATCGATTGCCCTTCATGTTGCACCGTCCTGTAGAAATCAAGACGAGTTGCGAGAAAACTTCGACTTTCTTCGAAATGCATCTGCAAAGCCGTTGTGATTTCAGCAAATTTTGAAGCAGTGCAAATGTTTCTGGAGACATTGATGAACACAAGAGAGCCATCTTCCTCTGGTCAGTCGTAATTGCCATACTTTAAAAATAAAACTTAGCGCACATTAAATACGACGACCAACTTTCTCGCTTGGGATCGAAACAATCGAATTGCCGAGACATGTTAGTTTGAGTTCTGTTTTTTTTTAATTAAAAAAATAGGCTCTTATCTGGGTCTTTGGACGCAATCCGAAGTATCCCACTTCTGACACCACTTTCGTGTTCATTTTCTAGGTATGCACAAAACTTGAGAGTATTTAATTTACAACAGAAGTCTTTAATGCTTTACTCAATGGTGGCAGCAAGACAACTCAAAATGGCTGCACACTCACACTGTCAACAGACAGGATAAACTATATACAAAAACCATCTTCCTTTGTCCTGTGCAATGCCACCTGCTGCACGGGAGGAGCAACGGGTCCTCCCACCCCACAGTCCACCAAACATCACAGAATGGAGTTACGACATGGAAGAAAATTGCGTCTCCGTCGAGGTAAGAGATTAGAAAAAGTTTCCCCAATCCCCTCCCCACCCCCCACATAAAACTAGCTAAAGAACACTAAAAACACATTTAACACATACTAAAAATAAACGAAGGAGAAAGGGACAGACAAACTGTTGGCAAGGCAGCCGTTGTTGGCGCCAGCCGGTGGTCACCCCGATATGTTGCAGTTGTATACGATGTTGGTGAGACAGCATTTGAATTATTGTGTTCAGTTCTGGGCACCATGCTATCGGAAAGATATTGTCAAGCTTGAAAGGGTTCAGAGAAGATTTATGAGGATGTCGCCAGGACTAGAGGGTCTGAGCTGTAGGGAGAGGTTGAGTAGGCTGTGTCTCTATTCCTTGGAGCGCAGGAGGATGAGGGGTGATTTTATAGTAGGTGTATAAGATCACGAGAGGAATAGATTGCGTAGATACCCAGAATCTCTTGCCCAACGTACGGGAATCGAGGTCCAGTGGACATAGGTTTAAGGTGAAGGGGACAAGATTTAATACGAATCTGAGGGGTAACTTTTTCAAAGGGTGGCGGGTACATGGTAAATGGTAGGGAATTGAGGAATGTTGTGGAACAGAGAGATCGAGGAATAACTGTGCATAGTTCCCTGAAGGTGGAATCGCATGTAGATGGGGTGGTAAAGAAAGCCTTTGGTGTGCTGGCCTTTATAAATCAGAACATTGAATATAGGAGCAGGGAAGTAATGTTAAAATTGTACAAGGCATTGGTGAGACCAATTCTGGAGTATTGTGTACAATTTTGGTCGCCTAATTATAGGAAGGATGTCAACAAAATAGAGAGAGTACAGAGGAGATTTACTAGAATGTTGCCTGGGATCCAGCAACTATGTTACAGAGAAAGGTTGAACAAGTTAGGTCTTTATTCTTTGGAGCGCAGAAGGTTAAGGGGGGATTTGATTGAGGTCTGGAAGGAATGGATAATACGATAACCGAGATGACTAAGGAGATAAAGAGACTAAAAAAGGAACAAGAAAGCACTGGGAGGGAACTTGCTAAAATGAAGAATAAATGTATGGACTTGGAAGCAAGATCGAGGAGGCAAAACCTGAGAATAGAGTAAAAGAAGGAATGGAGAGTGGACAAAACCTTCAGGAGTTTGCTGCCAACTTCCTCAAACAAGTACTTAAGTTGCCTGAAGCCCCGAGAATAAGGTTGAACAAGTTAGGTCTTTATTCTTTGGAGCGCAGTAGGTTAAGGGGGGTACACAAAAAGCTGGAGAAACTCAGCGGGTGCAGCAGCATCTAAGGAGCGAAGGAGATAGGCGACGTTTCGGGTCGAGACCCTTCTTCAGACTGATCAGGGAAACGAGAGATATAGACGGTGATGTGGAGAGATAAGGAACAATGAGTGAAAGATATGCAAAAAAGTATCGGTGATAAAGGGAACAAGCCATTGTAAGCTGTTTGTGGTGTGAAAATGAGAAGCTGGTGCGACTGGGGTGGGGGAGGGAGATAGAGATAGAGGGAATGCCAGGGCCCGAGGGCTGAGGGAGAGGTGGGAAGGGGAGGAGACAGCAAGGGTTAACAGAATTGAGAAAATTCAATATTCAAGCCCAAAGGATGCAGACTCCCCAAGCGGAATATGAGGTGCTGTTCCTCCAGCTTGCGGTGTTGCTCACTCTGGCCGTGGAGGAGGCCCAGGACCGAGAGGTCGGATGTGGAATGGGAGGGGAGTTGAAGTGCTGAGCCACCGGGAGGTCGGGTTGGTTATTGCGGACCGAGCGGAGGTGTTCGGCGAAGCGATCGCCAAGCCTTCGCTTGGTCTCACCGATATAGATCATCTGGCATCTGGAGCAGCGGATGCAGTAGATGAGGTTGGAGGAGGTGCAGGTGAACCTCTGTCGGACCTGGAAGGACTGCTTGGGTCCCTGAAAGGCGTGGAGGGGGGAGGTGAAGGGACAAGTGTTGCATTTCTTGCGGTTGCAAAGGGAAAGTGCCCGGGGAAGGGGTAGAGTGGGAGGGGAGGGAAGAATGGACAAGGGAGTTGCGGAGGGAGTGGTCTTTGCGGAAGGCAGACAGGGGGGGAGATGGGAAGATGTGGCGGGTGGAGGGGTCACGTTGGAGGTGGCGAAACTGGCGGAGGACTATATGTTGTATTTGCCGGCTGGTGGGGTGAAAGGTGAGGACCAGGGGGGGACTCTGCTCTGTTTGCGAGTGGGGGAATGGGGAGCGAGGGCAGTGTTGCGGGGTATGGAGGAGACCCTGGTGCGAGCCTCATCAATAGTGGGGGAGGGGAATCCCCGTTCTCTGACGAATGAGGCCATTTGTGATGACCTGGTGTGGAACACCTCATCCTGGGAGCAGATGCGGCGTAGACGGAGGAATTGGGAATAGGGGATGGAGTCCCTTACAGGAAGCAGGGTGGGAGGAAGAGTAGTCCAGGTAGCTGTGGGAGTCAGTAGGTTTGTAGTGGATGTCGGTCAGGAGCGTATCACCTGCAATAGAGATGGTGAGGTCAAGGAATGGTAGGGAAGTGTCGGAAATGGTCCAAGTGTATTTGAGTGCCGGATGGAAGTTGGTGGTGAAATGAATGAAGTCAGTCAGTTGTGTGTGGGTGCAGGAGGTGACACCAAAGCAGTCGTCGATGTTTAAGGGGGGACTTGATTGAGGTCTTTAAAATGATGGATAGACAGAGTTGACGTGGATAAGCTTTTCCCATTAAGGGTAGGGAAGATTCAAACAAGAGGGCATGACATGCGAATTAAGGGATGGAAGTTTAGGGGTAACGTGAGGGGGAACTTCTTTACTCAGAGGGTGGTGGCTGTGTGGAATGAGCTTCCAGCAGAAGTGGTGGAGGCAGGATCGATTTTAACATTTAAAAGTAAAGTGGATAGGTATATGGACGGGAAGGGAATGGAGGGGTATGGGCTGAGTGCAGGTAGATGGGACTAGGGGGAAACAAATGGTCGGCACGGACTGGAATGGCCGAGAGGGCCTGTTTCCGTGCTGTAATTGTTATATGGTTATATGGTTATATGGGTGTATGGAACAAGTTGCCAGACGAGGTAGTTGAGGCTGGGGCTATCCAAACGTTTAAGAAACAGTTAGACAGGTACATGATAGGTCAGGTTTGGAGGGATATGGACCAAGCACAGGCAGGTGGGACTAGTGTAGCTGGGACATTGTTGACTGGTGTGGACATTGGGCCGAAGGGCCTGTTTCCGCAAGGTATCACTCAATGTAGGTATGTTACAAAACTTGAGCAGCGCTGCAGTTCTGCCGCTCCCCGTGTGCGTGACTTTGGCGCCTTTCAGAGTGGGGCGTGTTTAAAGTGCCATTTTTCCACACGCAGGGCAAATCAATCCATGTCAGGGGATTTCGTTGCTGAAGAAAAATCGCTCCGACATTTCATTCATGAAGGTATTTTTAAATTACGCTAGATTATTTATTAGCTTCATCTTCTAAAGCCGTGACCGCCGACAACGGGAAGGATTTTACGTAGGGGAGAAAATAAAGTACACAATTTATTTTTACATTAAAACTTGGTTTTTAGGAAGCCTTTAATCACATTTTCATGTTGCGAAATGGGGAGAAAAAAATGTATGGACCGGCAGTATTTTTTCTGCCGACTTCACCGCAAACCGCAACGTTCTAATCCACCGCATTCCACTAAAACCCACTCGCAAGTTGATTTAAATGGCCATTAATTTACAGGAATTAAACACTAAATTCCTTCCATTTGGCCTATAAATTCATGAAAAAGAGATTTTAAAATCATGTTATATTGTGAATTATTGTGTGAATGTTATTTGGGCACTTAGGCAATTTAAAAAAGTTTATATTTTTCTTAAGAAATGGATATATGTTGAGATCTAGTAATTGAATTTTGTAATTAGCTACAATTAGGTAACTAACTAATTATATGCTTTAATTTCAGGTCATCCAAGTAATATTGTTTCATATTTGTTTCAGAATGCTTCAATCTATAATAACTGAAAATGTCATTGAGTTCTCTTAATTTTTAAGAAAGTTATGGGCTCTTGACTGTCCTCGATCACAACGTTTGTGTTAAGTCAATGGAAAGCCAATGGGGAACAAGATGCTAATTTCCGAGTTTGAAAATGGCCATAACTTGTTAATACTGAAGATATGAAAGTGAATTAGGTGTCAAATTAAACTTATTTTTATGCTTTATCTGATGGGATAAATTGCAGACTTGATTTTTTAAATCTCAAAATTTTGTAACATTGCTACTCAATGACTCTTGTTAGCTGGGCTGTAAGAGGCCTGAAGAAGGGTCTCGACCCGAAACGTCACCCATTCTTTCCATCTAGAGATGCCGCGTGTCTCGCTGAGTTACTTCAGCATGTTGCATCTATCTACGGTGTAAACCAGCATCTGTAGTTCCTTCATGCTGGGTTCCTCCAGCGTTTGGTGTGATTTTCACTACAATTCCCAGAACACCCAGCGATTCCGATCCGGGGGTGCCATGCGTGTGACGTGTGACCTGTGACGCGAACAGTGCGACGTGGATGGTGGGCGAGCGAGCGAGCGGGCTGGGACGGCGGTTGGTTGGAGCGGGCGAGCGAGCGGGCGGGAGACATCGCGCGCTGACAGTGATCGTTCGTTCGTCCGTCCGTCCGCCGGTCGGGTCGGACCGGGCCGGGCTGAGGGCATCAGTGCTCCTGGTGTCAGCGCTGGTCGTGGGTCGAGGGCGAAGCGGTGGACAGGCGAGTAAAACAATAAAGACATCACACCCAGGGTTCCATGCCGTGTACCTGGAGGTGATTATATTCAGGTTGTCAGACATGTCAACACCGGCCTAATGGGGAGAGAATTAAACTGGTCTTCAAACATTAATCTCGACACTTGTATTTTCAACGTCCTTAACACGTTGATCATGGTTGGAATAATCTAATGGTCTGTAGGAGGGTCTCGACTATATTTTCCAGGAATGCTGCCTGATCTGCAGAGTAACACCAGCTTTCTGTGTCTGTCTTCGATTTAAGACAACATCTGCAGTTCTTTCTTACACCCGAAACTTTACCTGTACATAGTGGGGGGGATGGGGAAGACCCAGTGGAATAGCCACTGAGGTTACCAGGGCTGGGGAGACGATGCACTAGGACCCAGTGCCATCAAGAACAGAGTGGTGGGAGTTAGCAACGTGGAGGCGTTGCTAACCTGCCTGACCTGCTGAGTTACACCAACTTTCTGTGTCTGTCTTCGAATTATGACAGCATCTGCAGATCCTTCCTACACATTTTGTATCTATCTTCGGTAATCCAACACAACATGTTTATTGAAACAGCAGAGATAGGCCATCACTTGAATGTAATAAATTTAATGTCCAATTTAATTACCAACCATTTCTCTGTGGTAACAAATCTCGACAGCAGTTTGAAGAAGGGTCCCTACCTGAAACAGTCCCTAGGAAGCCCCCTACCCTGTCTATTTCCCTCCACTGATGCTGCCTATCGGAATTAAGGGATATGGGGAGAAGGCAGGAACGGGGTACTGATTGTGGATGATCAGCTATGAGCATATTGAATATGGGTGATGGCTTGAAGGGCCGAATGGCCTACTCCTGCACCCATTTTCTATGTTTCTATGACCCGCTGAGTTCTATGTTTCTATGACTCGTCCGCGCACCAGATACTCCGGAAAGTAAATATTTTGCCCCTCAAATACTGCCTTTTGCTTGCATTGAATGCAGAATTGACTACATTGTTTTCAATATAATTAACACAAATCTTACAACGCAACACCAGTAGTCATATGAAATAATTTTTAAGATAAATGGTTTTTGTCACTGTAATTTTACACTAGTTGCTGGATAGAGATTTGGTTTCATGGAAGGAAGCAAAAGGTGATGGTGCATGGTTGTATTTTTTGGACTGGAGGCCTGTGTGCTTCAGGGATCGGTGCTGTGCCCATTGCTGTTTGTGGTTTATATCAATTATTTGGATGAGAATGTAGATGGCATGATTAATAAGTTTGCAGATGACACTAAAGTGGGTGGTGTCATAGATAGCAAAGATGCTTATCGAAAATGGCAGCAGAATCTTTTCAGTGTGTGGACTGATATGATATGGTAGTTTGAGATCAAGAAGGAGGTGATGTTGAGACTCTTGAACAACATTAATGTGGATATCCCTAGGGCCTGATGGGGTCTATCCCAGGTTATTGTGGGGAGCCAAGAGAGAAGATTGCGGGGCCGTGATGAGGATCTTTGTTTTTTCTCAAGCCATAGGTGAGGTCCTGGAGGACTGGACCTCCAAGGGAAAAGAAATAGAGAGAATCCAGGGATCTATAGGCCAGTGAGCCTCACGTCAGTGGTAGGGAAACTATTGGAGCAGAAGAGCCGAAGGGCTGGTTTACTGTATGACTTAATGGATAATGGAGTATGATTTCCAATTACAAACTCATTTGAGTATTGTAAGTAACATTGATGTTTAGCATATTATACCGACATGTCTTGCAATTCCACTATTTGGATAACTACTTAAGGAAAGTTATCCAAATAGTGGAATTGCAAGACATGTCGTGAAGTTCCCAGTTTCTACATATGAGCTTGCTGGAACTAATAATATGCTGATAGATGTCCTGAATTTAAGTCTGTGAATGAAAACGTCAAGCTGTATTCAAGATCACTATTCAAATGCATTTGTACATCTTCCTATAGTACTCAAAAACAAGAATAGAACTCTAGATGTTTTCTTTGATTGTATTACTTTGTGGCATGGCTTAGATAAAACTAATGTTGTTTTGCATGCTTTTGTAGGTTATATAAATGACTGATTAGACATAAGAGTATTACCGATAACAAAATACCTGAAATATCCAGTTAGTAAGGCAGCATCTGCCATTTCGGTGGTGTAAATCTCAGGAATTGCTGAATCTGGGTGGAGAGTGGTGATGGTAATTTATTGTTTAATACTATATTCACAGGACTGACTTCTTTGTAGCAATTTCTTTCTTAATGAACTGTAAAATAGGCTTTATGTTTCAGGTCACTGGCCTTTCTTCAAATCTGTTCTACGGAAGGATCATTGATCTAAAACATGAACTCTCTTTTTGTCTATCTATAGTGTCTGTAGTGCTATGTGTTTTCTTTTCTAGTCAATTTTAAATTACTGGCTTCTGCAATATATTTTTCTTCTGAGTCATGACAAATAGATAATCTATAACAGCTTTGGACATAAGGTGAAAAAAAAGTCCAGTTAAGGTGAAAAACTTTGGACCTCTAGTTTCAATGTTCTTTCTCTCAAATATTTAACAGTGAGTGCTTTCAGGCAATTGTGGCATGGACCTAATATGAACCATTCCTTTCCCTGGTGCTGTGCCAGGATCCTAGTGTGAATCCCTGCCCTCCTCGCTCCTACCTCTTATACAATGGCATTGGCATGAATCCAGCAATGAATTGTCCTCTCCCTCTCATTGTTGAGAATCAGCTTGTGAGGGCAGATGATAAGCAGATTGTCGTGTCAGTGTGGCCACTCAGTCATAGAGAGATACAGCACAGGAACAGGCCCTTTGTCACACTAAGTCCACACCAACCATCAAACACTCGTTTACACTAATCCTACCCTAATTATTTTACTCTCCCCACATTCCCATCAACTCAGGATCTTCCATTCACTAAGGAATTTACAGTTGCCAATTAACCTAGGTACGTTCATGTTTTTGGGATGTGGATGGGAACAGGAACACGTGGGCAAACCCACACATTCACAAGGAGAGTCTTGGAGCTATACAACATGGAAAAAAAAACCTTTATCCGTGCTTATTCATGCTGACCAAGTTGCCCAACCAGGCTAATCTCACATGCCTGTTCATGAATCCAAGCCATTATCCATGTAGCTTTCCAAGTATCTTGCAACTGTCATAATTATATCCACCTCTATCAGTTCCTCTAGCAACTTGTTCCATATATGTACCACCCTCTGTGTGAAAATGTTGCCAGGTATACTGCCTGGGAAGGTTTGGTTTAGTTGAGAGCTACAACATGGAAACAGACCCTTCAGCCTACGGCAACCTTTGATCACTCAATCACTAGTTATCTGTTATCCCATTTATGCATCCACTCCCCTCACACTAGCAATTTACAGAGGCCAATTAAGCCACAAACCTACATATCTTTTGGATGTGGGTGGAAACTGGAGAAGCCGGAGCAAACCCACACTGTCACAAGAAGAATATGGAAACTCCACACAGACAACAGCCAAGGTCAGGATCAACCCCGGGTTTTGAGGCCGTACTCCACCAGCTGGAGGAGATGGTGGAGGCAGATACGATAGTAGCATTTAAGATAGGCACACAAATAGGCAGGGATTCGATATTGAATTCAACAATTTCAGATAACTCATCTTTTCAGTTTGTGTCAGAACAACCAGTTCTGCTGCACCAAATGCATGTGACATCAACTCAGTTTCTCTCTTTCCATAGACACTGCCTAATATACTGGATATTTCCCACACTGATCAGCAGTGCAGGCCTTTTATATGTTTCTTTGTTTGTTTTATCTCTACCAACTGGCCTTGTTAATCTATCAACCAGGTGGCTTCATAAACAGTTTATCACCATACAATCCAAGCCCAGCCCTGTGAATTATATTCCCATTGTCCAATGCATCCCTCCTCCTCCATTCCCAGTTCTGATTATATGGACTGAAATTATAACTCAGTTATCATTGTTTTAGTGTTAGTGTACGGGGTGATTGCTGGTCGGCGCGGATTCGGTGGGCTCAAAGGTCTGTTCCCGCGTGGTACCTCTAAAGTCTATAGTGAATGTAAATGACTAAACAGACACAGGTCTGGAGTGTAAATCATCTTTAATCATAAAGCATAATAGAGCAGTACAGCAGGTTGCTAGCTCATTGCTACTGCTGGTATAACTAACGTAACGTAGGAAATGGGTGTTATATAAAGTGTATAGTAAGTTGGAGTAAGTGGGGCTACACTACTCTGGTTTGTTCACATGCAATAACCAATCTACATCCTCCCCTGTAGAGAGAAAGGTTGTTAAACCTATGTTAGACGCGTGCAGTTAAACGTACTCGCCGTACCTGTCAGGTGGTCTACCGATGCGACCTGAACGCGTACTGACAAACCCCTCTCCCTCCCCATCAGAAAAGTTAGCGGGGATGGGAGGCGGGGAACCAGAAAAGGATAGAGCAGCCGGCGACACATGCGGAGACCGGCGGGGTGAACATGCGGGAGTGTTAACGTGGGTGGACGAGGTAACTGACCGAGGCGGAGATGGCATGCTGGGACCGGGTAGACCCGGGGCAGCAGGAGGCTTAAACGGCAAAGGCGGTGCATATGGGCCAGTAGGAGCTGGTCGAGGTTCATTCACGATCAGGAGATGTTGACGCTGCGCCGGTACAGGACCCCATCGGCGTTGACAAGGCAGGAATGTGGTTCCTTGGATGGGCCTTCAACGAAACCCAGACGGGAATGTCCCACAGCAGTCTGAAAATGGACCACTTGACCTTGTATCAGCGGTTTTAGTGGTCTGCTGGACTTGTCATATGAGAGCTTCAGAATTTCGTGTCTCTCCCGCCGCGGGTTTAAACACTTATTGCTTCAGCTGTTGCTGGGCAACGGGCAGTGGAGGCCGTGTTGTACGAGACATCAGCCGTTGAGCAGGATACCCCAGGACCCCGTCCCTGGAAATGTTTCTCAAATTTAGGAGGTCGAGGTAAACATCAGACTTGGCAAGATGAGAACGTTCCATTAGTTGTTTTGCACTCCTGACAGCGAGGCCGTTGGATTGGGGGAACTCAGGGCGACTTGTGACATGGTGGAAGTTCGACTGGCAAAGTGTTGAAAAGCTTGGCTGGTGAATTGTCTTCCGTTGTCAGTTTGCAGGCGAACTGGTGCGTCGAATACGGAAAAATGTCTCTGCAGATTTTGTATAACCATCTCGGATGTGATGGTGGGTAACAAGTAAAGTTCAAACCAGTTGGAGTATGAGTCGACTAGGACTAAGTAGTGTTTGCCGTGCCATTCGAAAAGGTCCGCTGCAACGATGTCCAAGGTAGTGCTGGAGGAGGTTGTTGCAGTAGAGATTGTTTCTGTTGGTGAGGTGTCAAGCTGTTGCAGATGGGGCAGGATGCTGTTCTGTCACGTATGTACTTGGACTTCACAGGCCAATAGAACATGCTCTGTGCATGGGCAAGCATGGCTTCGGTGCCTGGGTGACCATTGTGTACCTCTTTGTAGTATTCGTCTTGAAGGAAGATGATGGGATCACGACTTTGTGACCCTTGACGATAACACCGTCTTGTGTTACTAACTCATCGTGGACTAGAAAGAATGGCTGCACCTCCAGTGGCGTGCTGGATTGTCTTTTTTGATGATGGATGAGAGCAGCTGTAGAGTCCTGCCAGGCGACGCAGACGTTCCGTGGGAACAAAGTCATCCTTATGAACAGTGAGCTCATCACACTCATATGGATGTCGTTCACTGGATGCACGTGGTGCACGAGAGAGTGTCGGCAACGAGCAAGTCCTTTCCTTTTTTTGTAAATGATTCTGGTCGAACCAGGGAGCTGCATCATCATGCGCTGCAAACGTGCAGGTGCCGCGTGGATGGGTTTGTTCAGGATGGTTACAAGTGGTTGATGGTCGGTTTCAACTGTGAAAATTTTCCCAAAGATGACATCTTTATATTTGGAGCATGCGAAGACCACAGCTAGTAGCATAGTGCTGTTCATTCATAAATCTTCTGTTGGGTGTCAGTGTGGCTCGTTTATTGAAGCCTGTCAGGTTTATACTCTTTTTCTGAGAGTCAAACTGGTCGCCCAGAGGGGCCACAATCTCGGATGTGCGGCAGACATGCACAGCTTGTTCTAGGGTTAGGTCAGCATTCCGTAGTAGTTCAGTCTTTAGCTTTTGATCAGTCATGGCGCTGACGAGTTTGTCACGTATTAACTCGTTATACATATTCCTGAAGCAGCATCGCTGAGCCATATATTTTAAACCACAGATAAATCGTTCAACAGGTTCATCGGGAAGCTGTATTCGTGCGAAGAACTTGGGTCTTTCCAAGATGCGGTTAATTGGTAGGTCACACAGTTCGCGGAATTTACGCAGCAGGACATTGGGGTTACACACAATCTCAGTTGGTACAACTACCTGACCATTATCGTCAAGAACGGCTTGCGCGAAGTCGAAGGTCTGTGTTCTCATCAGAGCCTCTGGTCCCGCTAGGTTTAGTAGAAGCGAAGCTTTGACTTCATCTGGGTCATTTCGATGGACGATTTGATATAGTGTTCGTAGTCGATTTCGAAGAACCTCCATTGTTCTCCAATGTCCGAGTCAAAGATGAGCTGTGCTCGCTTGCGGCATGAGTGAGCCATGGTAATACAAATAAGAACTGATAAAACGCAAATAAAACCCGATATACGGATGCAGTGGGTCACTTCACGCTGTCTGACACCATGTAAATGACTAAACAGACACAGGTCTAGAGTTCAAATTATCTTTAATCATAAGGCATAATAGAGCAGTACAGCAGGTTGTTAGCTCATTGCTATTGCTGGTATAACTAACGTAACGTAGGAAATGGGTGTTAATATAAAGTGTACAGTAAGGTGGAGTTAGTGGTGCTACACTACTCTAATTGGTTCACATGCAATAACCAATCTACAGTGAAGATGACAACCCTACCCATCTTCATTCCTGCTAAAAACTAACTTGAATCTTTCTCTTTCCCAGTTCTGACAGAGGTTGATTATTTTTCTTTTCACAGATTTTAAGCTTTTCCTGCACTTTCTATTTTTGCTTATGACTGTATTAAAAAAAAGGGACATTTTTGTTGATAATAACCAGGTAACCAGATTTATTTTGAGTATAGTATATGAAACAGACCAACTGCTGTACATGGTATGCAGAGACAAATGGCTAAATACAATGTTCCTCACTAATGATGGGAAGTCCAGGAAACAGAAGAAATGACAGATGCTGGAAAACAAACTGCTGGAAGAATTCAGCATATCGGGCAGCATTTTTGGAGGGAATGGACAAACAAATGTACAGATGAAGGAAGACACAATAGACAATAGGTGCAGGAGTAGGCCATTCGGCTCATCGAGCCAGCACCGCCATTCAATGTGATCATGGCTGATCATCCCCAATCAGTACCCTGCTCTTGCCTTCTCCGCATATCCCCTGACTCCGCTATCTTTAAGAGCCCTATCTAGCTCTCTCTTGAAAGTATCCAGAGTACTGGCCTCCACCACCCTCTGAAGGCAGAGAATTCCACAGACTCACAACTCTCTGTGAGAAAAAGTGTTTCCTCGTCTCTGTTCTAAATGGCTTACCCCTTATTCTTAAACTGTTGCTCCTGGTTCTGGACCGCCCAACATCGGGAACATGTTTCCTGCCTCTAGCGTGTCCTAACCCTTAACAATCTTATGCATTTCAATAAGATCCCCTCTCATTCTTCTAAACTCCAGAGTGTACAATCCCAGCCGCTCCATTCTCTCAGCATACAACAGTCCCGCCATCCCGGGAATTAACCTTGTAAACCTATGCTGCACTCCCTCAATAGCAAGAATGTCCTTCCTCAAATTACGGGACCAAAACTGCACACAATACTCCAGGTGTGGTCTCACTAGGGCCCTGTACAACTGCAGAAGGACCTATTTGCTCCTGTACTCGACTCCTCTTGTTATAAAGGCCAACATGCCATTCGCTTTCTTCATTGCCTGCTGTACCTGTATGCTTATTTTCATTGACTGATGAACAAGGACCCCCCAGATCCCATTGTACTTCCCCTTTTCCAAACTTGACGCCATTTAGATTCACACAAAATGTTGAAGTAACTCAGCGGGACAAGCAGCATCTCTGGAGAGAAGGAATGTGTGACGTATCGGGTCGAGGCCCTTCTTCAGACTGATGCCAACGAAGTGGGCAGTACAGAGATAAAATGTAATCGGAGACAGTAGGACTGGTGGGAGAGAGAGGCGGAGGGGATGGAGAGAGAGAGGGAAAGCAAGGGCTACTTGAAGTTTGATGTACAGATGAACTTTGCTTCCAAGTCCACAGCTTCCTGAAAATGGTAACACCAGTTTACCAGGGAGTACAAATAACTTACAAGAAGGGACAGAGCCGGCTGTACTTTTTGAGAAAGCTCCGCTCCTTCAACGTCTGCAGTAAGATTCTGCAGATGTTCTACACATGGTGGTAGCCAATGCCATCTTCTTCGCTATTGTGTGCTGGGGCAGCAGGGCGAAGGCTACGGACGCAAATAAGATCAACAATTCATCAAGAAGGCTGGCTCTGTCCTGGGGGCGGAGGTGGATTCATGGGAGGTTGTCGGATGGGAGGATGCTCCACAAACTGCGGCACATCTTGGACAATACAGCTCACACTGGTCAACCTAAGAACTACCTTCAGCAACAGACTGGTTTCACCAAGGTGCAGTACAGAACGCCACAGGAGATCCTTCTTCCCTGTTGCTTTCAAACTGTGCAGCTCCTCCCCTTTCTGTCGTGGGGTAGACTGACTGACTTCCCTCCCTCCCCAATCTTTGCACATCCCCAATCCTTTCCACTCGTCACTTTAATTTCATGTTTCATGTATTTTGGTGTTTTATGACTGTTGACAGATCAATTTCCCTCATGAGACAAATGAAGTTCTATCGTTTAGTATCGTACAAGATTGGCAAAGTCTTACGGTATAAAAACTCCAAATGCGGGAGTATTTCAATAGGTCAGGCAACATCTTAAAAATGATGATAGGCCGAGTTTTTAGTCGGGACTCTACTGTCTGAGGAAGGGTCCCGATTTGAAACGTTGCCTGCCCTAGTTCTCCAGAGATGCTGCCTGACCTGCTGAATTACTCCAGCACTGTATGTTTCATGGTCTAGATTTCAACATCTGCAGTTGCTTGTGTCTAAGGCTTATGTTATGCTTGCCTTCATCTGTCAGAGCGTTGAATATGAGTCTGGAAATCATCTTGCAGCTTTATAGGACTTTGTTTATGGAGCATTGGAGTATTATCTGTAATACTAGCAGGCACGTGTCAGTACTCAGGATAGGCAGTCAGTCGACTTAAAAATCTTAAAAACCGAGTATGCACAGATGCGCCTATCCTCTCCGTTAGGCAGTCAGTTGGCTTTTATAAAGTAATTTGGCTTCAAAAGCCGTATCTCTTAATAAAATATTTAAAAACATATAGCGCAAAGAAATTTACTTAACACATTATTTGTACACAAACTCCATTCTTCTCTCTTTGCTTGAAAAACCCGCCAAGTAAACAGGCGGACGATGAACACAATCGTAGCGCCTTCATTTACAACCGACAATAAAGGCAGCTGAAATTCTGCCTTTGCACCGTGGACTGCGCGTATGTGTGCTGCGCAGCCTGCACGCAGCCCACGGTGCAAAGGCAGAATTTCAGCTGCCTTTATTGTCGGTTGTAAATGAAGGCTTGAAGCAGCGTCCACGGCACGTGAGATGCACATAGTTTCGCGTATTACATGTATTGCGGATTAAAGGCACGGGGGAATTATGCCTACCTAAGATTACCTTTTTAGAATTTTAGTCAGGGTAGGCACCTTGCTACCCTTACGGCACATGCCTGAATACTGGTCACCCTTTAATAGTAAGGATGTGGAGGCTGTAGAGAGTGAAAATGAGTACAAGAGCAGGGAGGTTCTACTGCAGTTGTACAGGGACTTGGTGAGTATTGCGTACAGTTTTGGTCTCCTAATCTGAGGAAAGACATTCTTGCCATAGAGGGAGTACAGAGAAGGTTCACCAGACTGATTCCTGGGATGGCACGACTTCCATATGAAGAAAGACTGGATAGACTTGGCTTGTACTCGCTGGAATTTAGAAGATTGAGGGGTAATCTCATAGAGACTTACAAAATTCTTAAGGGGTTGGACAGGCTAGATGCAGGAAGATTGTTCCCGATGTTGGGGAGGTCCAGGACAAGGGGTCACAGTTTAAGGATAAGGGGGAAGTCTTTTAGGACCGAGATGAGAAAATCGTTTTTCACACAGAGAGTGGTGAATCTGTGGAATTCTCTGCCACAGAAGGTAGTTGAGGCCAGTTCGTTGGCCATATTTAAGAGGGAGTTGGATGTGGCCCTTGTGGCTGAAGGGATCAGGGGGTATGGAGAGAAGGCAGGTACAGGATACTGAGTTGGATGATCAGGCATGATCATATTGAATGGCGGTGCAGGCTTGAAGGGCCGAATGGCCTGCTCCTGCACCTAATTTCTATGTTTCTATGCCCGCAGCCCGTGACATGCTCCCAGCATTTCTAAATAGTTTATACCTTGTGATTAAAGAAGAGTAGACTCGTGCAAATCCCATCTACCGCCCCAACTGGAAGTGGTGTCGGTAGCTCTCCAGCCCTTGGCGCTTGCGTCGGTTTGTAACATGACTGATGGGTTTGATGTAATGATGGGATTAAACAATCACAAACATTGCTAATCCACCATTGTAGCTCAATTTATGCCTTGTTTGGCAGCTGCATAGGCCTATAAAGATGTCCAGCATTTGCTTTTAATGCTGATATTTTTGCTCTTTGCAAGCTTTGATAGTGTAACAGCCCTAATTGTGCAGCTGGAATGTAGCTACAAGTTTACCAATTACCTTAGCAGCATGTCTAATAGTCGGTTTCCTGGCGCAAGCTAGGCTGTTACATGCCTCTATTATGTCTATTGCTTTGTTCCCTGGGATAGTGACATTCGGAACCCCATGCATCCCAGAATGTACGCAACCTCCCTCCTACTTGTGAGATTATACATGCAGCACTTCCAAGAGAACCAGACCCCCTTACCTCCATGGTTACCGGCGGCCTTGATGTTCTGGGCTTTTTTGGTTCGTAGTGTTGCTGGGATGTGGGGCTGGCGCATCTTCCACGCTGGTCGCTGTGGACCCTGCCTAAAAGGTTTTTGTAGATAGGGTGCGACCGGTGGGTAGGTTATGATAGCCATGTCGAGTTGAACCCGAGGCCTGTTAGACGTAGCGTAAGGATGCTGTCTGTGATATGCCGGTGGCCTGCTCGAGGATGGTGGTTTCATCAACCCGACTGCTTTTGCCTCCTCGTCCAGGTCTTTTACCTGTTTTGGCAGGTCTCGGTGGCGGCGTAGCAGAGGTTTTGCACAAACCTACAAATTTTGGGTTGTGAGTTGGTTTAATGGAGATTTCCCGGAAGGAGTTTATGTCGTATTGTGTGTTACACAGTAGCGCAAGAGCATCTTCCTGCTCCTCCGTCATCTCCGTGCCATCAATCGACCTGGCAAAGGCAGTGATTCCCGACGTCAACAATTTCAGGATTTATTGAAGTTTGAGCTCCTGTGCCCTAATCCCTGGACTGATGTTGCCCCAGATGGGCGTGTTGACTGTCGGCACGTTCAGCGAAACACAGTTGTTCGGGCCTTGTATTTGTTCATTCCTCGGTCAGACCTGTTCTTGCAGCTGTTGTGTTGTGAGGAGTCAATGCTTGCCGCTAGTTTTGGCAAATTTTGGAAATTATATCAAGAAGTTCCTCTTGGGGTTTCTCAGGTGCTGCAGGTTTCTGCGCCAATCCCTCTTCAACTTCAGCCAGCTGCTGACTCCTGGCACTCCCCACCGATGAAGGGGATTTGCTGGGTGGCCCAGATGCATGTCTCCTGGACTTGAGGACATCCGATCCTGCTGCGGGAGATCTCGCTCAAGGAGTCGCTCCATCATGCGCTCCATGTGGGCCATGCGACCGCCGCCGCATCTGCGGCCAGCAAGTCGACATCCTCAGGTTCTCCTGAACTACTGAGGCTTCTGCTTTCGGCCCGCACCTCGTCGAGGTGATGTCTAGGGTGCCTAGGCAGGATGTCGCTGCCTGCCGCGCCAGCGGGGCTGTGCGACTCCCGCGCGGACATGCTGCTAGTCTGCGGTCTTCCGGACTGTAGCGGCCCGCCTGTCTGCAAAGACATGAGGGCCGCTACTTTCCACTTCCAACCACATTTTTGTTTGGAAGTGGAAAGAACTGATAGAAATTGCATTAATTGCAATGTGTAAAAAGAGTTGAGATATTTGTATTATAATTTTGCTGCATGTCATTGTGGTATATATCATGTCTTGATTGGTGAATATGTTTAGTTTGTGAGTTATTTGAAGCAGAAATAATATGTGAATGTAGACAAAAGTGCCGGAGAAACTCAGCGGATGCGGCAGCATCTATGGAGCGAAGGAATTAGGCAACGTTTCAGCCTGAAACGTTGCCTATTTCCTTTGCTCCATAGATGCTGCTGCACCCGCTGAGTTTCTCCAGCACTTTTGTCTACCTTCAATTTTCCAGCATCTGCAGTTCCTTCTTGAACATAATATGTGAATGCTTCATTGAGCATAATTCCGACTGGTAACTACGCACTTCGTCCGAGCGCATTATCGCACGCATCATGCAAACCGTCTTCAATGACCACCTAAACTGTCATTTGGCAACCTAACAAGCTGTCAAGGTTGTCCGGCTGGCAACAGGGAAAAGAAGTTAAGCGAGAGCCCTGCCATGACAGGGGATCCAAAAACAATAGGTGATAGGTTTAAGGTGTAAAGAATGAGTTTAACAGGGGATTTGAGGGGAAGGTTTGTTCCACAGAATGTGTTTGATATCTGTAATTTGTTGCCAGAGGAGGTGGTGGTATCAGATACAATCACTGCATTTAAGAGACATGTAGACAGACACTTAAATATGAAAAAATACAGAAGGATATGGACCTACTGCAGGCAAATGGGATTGGATAGTAAACCGATACCAAGAGCGTAGGTAGGCAAAATGGTTAGCACTCGTGGTGGGCTGAATGACTCAATTTGTTTGTGCGTTCCATTACACTGTAACTTTATGATGTTGATCACAAAGTATTGAGTTTATGCGGAGTTAGGTGAATAAGGATAAGCAAACTGTAGTAGAAATGTATGAGCTTTCAAAGGCAATGTATCTAGTGTATATTTATTGGCATATGTATATTCCATGTGTGTAATATGGAATGATAATATGCAAAGGGTATAGGGAAGATTTATGGACTAGAGGGTCTGAGGTATAGGGAGAGGCTGGGACTCTATTCCATGGAGCGCAGGAGGATGAGGGGTGATCTTATAGAGGTGTATAAAATAATAAGAGGAATAGATCGGGTGGATGCACAAAGTATGTGAATTGAGGACCAGAGGACATAGGTTTATGGTGAAGGGGAAAAGATTTAATAGGAATCTGAGGGGTAATATTTTCACACAAAGGGTGATGGGAGTATGGAACAAGCTGCCAGAGGAGGTAGTCGAGGCAGGGATTATCCCAAAGGACAGGTTTGGAGGGATATGGACCAAATGCAGGCAGGTGGGACTGGTGCAGCTGGGACATGTTGGCTGGTGTGGGCAAGTTGGGCTGAAGGGCCTGTTTCCACACTATCACTCTATGTACTGTCAAAATGTCTATTACTGTTGATTTCAAATGAGAGTGATAAGTACTTGGATACAACTAAGTATACAGGTCAGTGACAACGGAATAGAAGTCATGATAATGCCCTAGCTCAGGCATTAAGGGTGAAATGGGCACCTTTGGAAAATACAGGAGTTGCCTGAGTTTATACACAGGAATGAAAAGGGAGAAAGATTAAATTTGTTTTATTTAGTAATTCTATATTTGAGATGTGTATGTCAAGTTAATCAAGGTGCCATGTAGCAGGAGGCAAATTAAGGAGGAAAAAAAAGGAAATTGGATAATATCCTTTGTTTTACGAGTATCAAGGAGGATGGGTTGCCTCTTTGGTGAGGATATTTTTAGAATAGAAGCCTCCTTCCATTCTTTCTTCATCTAAATTCATCACGACAATCATATGCCTGTCTATCCTTCCCTTAAACATTTGCTTCAATGGCTCCTTACTGTAGCGAGTATTATGTTCCGATGCCTCTTCAGGTAAAGAACTTCGTTTTGAATTTCCTATTGGATTTCTTTGTGACTGTGAATTATTTCATAATGTGTAAAAGATAAACTCAAATTGCTGGAGCAGCTCAGTGGGTCAAGCAGCATCTCTGGAGAAAATGGATAGATGCCATTTTGGATCGGGACCCTTTTTCAGACAGTGTCTGTGTATTTTTATTTTATAACATGTATCCTGGCATTTCTGTGTTGTGTCCTCTGTGTCCTTGTGTTGTTTTTCTCTGCAACCTCTCCTTTTTATAATATGGGAATACCAATACAAATATCTCTGCCAGTTTATTTTTCTTTAATCTACAAATCTACATTTCTTTTCTCCCTTCCCACAATATCAGAGGGTGCACTTAATTTGGCCTCAAGGATTTGTTCACCTTAATACCATTTAAGACCGCCAGCAACTCCCCTTATGTAATGTGGATAAGTTCCAATACATCGTAATTATGTTTTCTTAATTTATTAACTTCCATTATCTTAATTTTCAATTTTGTCCATTAGAAATAAACCCTTGTCCTGGCATATTCCAGGATGTATTTATTCCTCTTTCGCACCTAGACCCGCCTTCTAAATAACATTTGAGCTCTGTACTCTTCCCACAAAAATATATTACCATGCATTTCCATGTTAAACTTAATTTGTCACTTATTTACTCTTTCTGTTGATTTATTAAAGGCCTCCTGTGATCTGTTGTAGCCCTCAGTATTGATGAAATGAAACCCCCTCATCAGTATCCACCTATCACTTGCCAGGTTCTGTGCCACCCCACCTATTTTCACTCCCCCCCCCCCCCACTACAAGTAGTTTGAAGGAGGGTCCTGACTCACAACGTCACCTATCCATTTTTTTTCCAGAGAAGCTGCCTGATCCGTTGAGTTACTCCTGCACTTTGTCATTTTGAAAACAAGCACCTGCAGTTCCTTTGACTATATATTTATGAGAAGTAGCAAAAAGAAACATGGAAAATGATAATTTATTTTGTATGCTGTGATGGTGATCTCGAATGGAATCTTAAGTCGAATTAATTTGACAAGTGTTTTTTATTTACTTGAAGGGTTTGCCTTATGTGGGCATGTACAGTGGCTTGCAAAAGTATTCATACCCCTTGAACTTTTCCACATTTTGTCACGTTACAACCACAAACGTAAATGTTTTTTATTGGGATTTTATGTGATAGACCAACACAAAGTGGTGCATAATTGTGAAGTGGAAGGAAAATGATATATGGTTTCCAAATTTTATTACAAATAAAAAACTGAAAAGTGCGGCGTGCAAAAGTATTCAGCCCCCCTGAGTCAATACATTGTAGAACCACCTTTCGCTGCAATTACAGCTGCAAGTCTTTTGGGGTATGTCTCTACCAGCTTTGCACATCTAGAGACTGAAATTTTTGGCCATTCTTCTTTGCAAAATAGCTCAAGCTCAGTCGGATTGGATGGAGAGCGTCTGTGAACAGCAATTTTCAAGTCTTCCCAGAGATTCTCAATTGGATTTAGGTCTGGACTTCGACTGGGCCATTCTAACACATGAATATGCTTTGATCTAAACCATTCCATTGTAGCTCTGGTTGTATGTTTAGGGTTGTTGTCCTGCTGGAAGGTGAACCTCCGCCCCAGTCTCAAGTCTTTTGCAGACTCTAACAGGTTTGCATCCCTGATTGCCCTGTATTTGGCTCCATCCATCTTCCCATCAACTCTGACGAGCTTCCCTGTCCCTGCTGAAGAAAAGCATCCCCACAGCATGATGCTGCCACCACCATGTTTCACAGTGGAGATGGTGTGTTCAGGGTGATGTGCAGTGTTAGTTTTCCACCACACATAGCGTTTTGCATTTATACCAAAAACTTCAATTTTGGTCTCATCAGACCAGAGCACCTTCCTCCACAGGTTTGCTGTCCCCCACATGGCTTGTGGCAAACTGCAAACGGGACTTCTTATGGCTTTGTTTCAACAATGGCTTTCTTCTTGCACTTCTTCCATGAAGGCCCGTTTTGTGTAGTGCACGACTAATAGTTGTCCTGTGGACAGAATCTCCCACCTGAGATGTGGATCTCTGCAGCCCCTCCAGAGTTACCATGGGCCTCTTGGCTGCTTCTCTGATCAATGCTCTCCTTGCCCGTCCTGTCAGTTTAGGTTGACGGCCATGTCTTGGTAGGTTTGCAGTTGTGCCATACTCTTTCCATTTTCGGATGATGGATTGAACAGTGCTCCGTGAGATGTTCAAAGCTTGGGATATTTTTTTATAACCTAACCCTGCTTTAAACTTCTCCACAACTTTATCCCTGACCTGCCTGGTGTGTTCCTTGGGCTTCATGATGCCCAAGGAACATTGTTTGTTCACTAATGTTCTCTAACAAACCTCTGAGGCCTTCACAGAACAGCTGTATTTATACTGAGATTAAATTACACACAAGTCGACTCTATTTACTAATTAGGTGACTTCTGAAGGCAATTGGTTGCACTGGATTTTATTTAGGGGTATCAGAGTAAAGGGGGCTAAATACTTTTGCACGCCACACTTTTCAGTTTTTTATTTGTAAAAAGATTTGAAAACCATGTATCATTTTCCTTCCACTTCACAATTATGCACCACTTTGTGTTGGTCTATCACATAAAATCCTAATAAAATACATTTACGTTTGTGGTTGCAACGTGACAAAATGTGGAAAAGTTCAAGGGGTATGAATACTTTTGCAAGCCAATGTAAAATAAACAGATGGATTGTCAATGCATTTTATGTAACCAATCTACAATGTCTGCATTTAGGTTCTAATCAAAGTGATGTCCGAATAATCTGAAGCAGATACCGTGCTCAAATGGAGATGGGTGCAAACAGTAGCAGCACTGCTGAGATCGCAAGTAATGAATACCTGAAGCGTCTTGCTGGTACCGAATCCATCTCTGAGAATGATCCATTCTGGAATCAACTTCTGTCATTTACTTTCACGACACCTACTAATGGGTAAGAATATGATATTAATAAATGAATATTATTCACTATAAATTAACTGAAGCGGTGTAGTGATCATTAAATGATTATTAATTTTAAATTCGCCATCATGTTGATGTTTTTACATTCCTTGATCTTACTATTTCTGTTACTTTAGTAATTCCACTTTAATTGATAGTAATTTCAATGTGACTTGCCTACAATAAGTGTGCTTATAACTTTAAGCTCTTTTTTTAAACCGTAGATGTAGCTGGAAACCTTGTGGTTACTTTATTTTGGTGCAGCAGTGATACTGCCCACGGCTTGTGTGAAGGAAAAGTAATCAAGTACGGAAAAAAAAGTCTCAGAAGGATTACAGCATAGAGCAAAGCCATTGGACATAGACATAGAAAATAGGTGCAGAGGTAGGCCATTCAGCCCTTCGAGCCAGCACCGCATTCAATATGATCATGATTGATCATCCAAAAATCAGTACCCCGTGTTACAAGGGAACAGGTTCAAGGATCTGACTAGTAGAACAGAAAAAAGCTTACTCGTTTGTTTAGTTACTGAGTGTATTTGGGTGTTTAGAACTGACTTAAAAGAACACTCAGATACAGGAGTAAACTAACAAGCTTCTTTATTCTAGTACGCCACCTTGAGTCTCCCCCAGTGCATGCGTCCCCTCGCACAAGACATAACATATACTAATTATATTGCATACATCACACTGCTCCCCCTTTAACTTGGAGGCAGGTAACACCATTTACATTATATACATTACACTGCTCCCCCTTTAACTTGGAGGCGAATAACACCATTTCTATTACATTAAATATAATTGGTTAACACACTGTTGCAAAATTATATTATTACAGTCCTCATAACTGTAATAATCGTATCTAAAGTTAGCACATATAATGGTTCATTCCACTCATCTTCCTTAAACCACATACTACCCCTTGCTTTATGTGATATCATTTTCTGTTCCTTTATGTGTAAATTGTGCACTCTTTCTAATCACTCTAGCTCTACCTGTATCTCTGCCTCTTCCCTTTTTAAATATCCAAATCTAATTTGCAGATTTCTTCCTGTTCCTGATATTCTGCTAAAGTTAACATTTCCTTCTCTGCTCCATTTGCTTTATTTTCCTCTGTTTCTGTTCCTTATTTGTAGATGGGATCTGACACATGACTGCAGGTATTCGTTTTCTAGCAGCTTCCTTTGTCGCTCAATTGGCGCTGCGTGTTTATCTGCTCTTGCTGTACAATAACATTCTGCAATGCATAACTATTTGTCCATTGCTCAGTGAAGGAGGCTCCATGCTGGACTATAGTGAACTGTCCTAATCGCAATCAGTCCTGCATACTTTTGTCTCGACCGACAATCCTCTCTTCTTCAGACTTTTCTATTAACAGCTTTTTGCTCATCGTCACACATTTATTTAACCGTTCTTTGTATCGTTTAAGCCTTTTCTGTTGTTCATCTATTTGTCTTCTTAAATCACCTTTCTGGTTATTCATCAAGAAGTAGGATCTGTATTGTCTTTGCAATACAACAGTGGCTTTGATTTGCGCTCTGTATAGTTTTCTTACTACATAAGTACTTTTACCTTTGAACTTTTTCACTTGACCTTCGTCACTTGGCACTTGACTTTTGTCACTTTGCCCTTGACTTTTGTCACTTTGAGGGACTCCCTGCCCTCTTTAGTTCAGGCTCCTTACCTCTGGATGCCCTTGGAGGTTTTGGCGAGAAATGAGCCATTAATGCCTCCTTACACTCGTCGTACATTTTGTCTGTGGGCTTTGCTGGCAGCAGTAACATACGTAAGGTCTGATAACCCTCTCTTCCTAAGCCTAATATGAACCATGCTCTCTTCTTCTCCTCTGCAGTGATATCATTGGAAATGAACGAAGCCTCCAAGACTTCAGTCCATTTCTCAAAATTACACCCAGAATCTAACTGGGGCACGTTTCCTACAATTTGAAAAGCCATGCTACCTGTTGCTATTCAGGTGCACTATATTCTGTTCTCTCACTGTGTTTTCTGCACTGGACTTAATTCTTTTACACACTAAGAAGTGATCCAGCCCACTGACTATTACTAATTCTTACAATAATAGATTTATACTATTAACCAACATTTCATGTTAATAGCCAACTAGAACATTTTAAACCATATTCCTTCTATGCACACAGATTTACTATTAATAACATTGACCAATGCATTACATCCAAACATTCCTGCTTTTACTGTGAAGGAATAGTGAACAATGCATTACATTTAACAGTCCTGCTTTTACTTTGAAGGATCTCGCCGGTCCAGCTTCTCGGCCTATGGACTCAGGTGCCTTCTCGACCTCTCGGATTCTCCAGAGCTTCTCCCAAGGACACTGTTGCTGCTGGCCACTCCGGATCTCCGCTGCTACCGCTGGCTCATCCATTGCTGTTGCCTCCGCTGTTTCACTGCGGACTTGCCTGTCAAGTCGACTCTGCGGCACGGCCTCACTCTGCTGACTCCCGCTGCTGGTCCCACTGCTCGGCTCGTCGCTGGCTCTCCGGCTCGTCTCTGCTGCTCGGCTCGTCGGGACTGTGCCCTGCCGTCAGGGGCTGGGTAAGCGCTGTGTCCCGCTTCTCTTGCGCGGACCCGCTTCTCTCTTGGCCGGTCCGCTTCTCTTGTGCAGCCGGCTTTCTCACTCAGACCAAGTGCTCTGTGCTTGAGTGCTGTGTCCTGCTTCTCTCGCATGGACCCACTCTTCGTTCGGGGCTGGATTTCCTCTCGCGTCCGGGCTTTCCCCGCTTTCAGCCGTCTCTTGCGACCGTGCGCTGTGTCCCGCTTCTATCGCGGGGCCTGGCCCGCTTCTCTCTCGCGGTTGGCTTTCCCACTCGGTCGGGCCGCTTCTCTTGCGTGGCCAGACCCTCTTTTCTGCTCACGGTCGGGCTGACTCTGCTCCCGACCTGGCTTTCTCTGCCCGCAGTCGTCTCCTGCGACCGGGCTTTCTCTCACGACCGGGCTGTCTCTGTTCCCGGCCGGGTTGACTCCGTTTTTGTCGGTGGCTTCTCCGGACCTGTCCGTGGCCTACCCGGTACTAGGCTCTCACTTGACGTCGGTGGCGGCTCCTGGGCCTGGCTGTGGGCTACACAGCCCTGGAAAACGTCCGAAGTCGGTAGCGGTCTCCGGACATGTCCGTGGCCTACACAGTACACGGCCCTGGAACTCACCCGAAGTCGGTGGCGGCTGCTGGGCCTCTTCTGCCCCTTTGCCGTGGCTGCACGGCCCTGGAAAACATTCCAGTTAAGTTGACACCGTCGCTGTCCTGCTGGCTAGGCTGCCACCTTTCGGCTGCGTTCTTCGGTGACACTTACTTACTGCCCCACTTGTTTTCCTTGCTTCCTGTTCCGACCTTTCTTTTCTTTGGCGCCAATTCAAAACCATTTGGCGCCAAATCTTTTTGCTTGGTGCCATTCCACTTTGTTTCCAAACACAACCTCTTATTTTTAACTTTTTTTCCTCTTGACAGCCCTTTTTCTTTGTTCTTTTCTGTTCTTTTATCTTTGTTGCCTCCTTATCCTTGTTATGTGTTTTGGTGTAACAATTCACCTAAAACTTAGCTGTACAAAGATTATTCAGCTTGAGGAATTCGACAAAAAAAAACTCAGTCTAAATTGTATAACAATCCGAAGGACGACATCTTGCCACGTAGACACAACATAGAGCTAGCCTGACAAACTCGCCGACTTGTACAGGTGATGTTTTAAACTACAGTCCCATGCTTATAGGGATCTGCAGGCCTCTCATGTCCAGCTCGCAAACAACTGCGACACAACTCCGTATCTACTGTTTAACCTGTTAAACAATCCTCCGTGTTGCAAAACAGTCCTGCGGGTGAGTTCACAAACTCCATCCCATCCTCGTCGCCAATTGTAGTGTATTTGGGTGCTTGGACCTGACTTAAAAGAACACTCAGATACAGGAGTAAACTAACAAGCTTCTTTATTCTAGGACGCCACCTTGAGTCTCCCCCAGCGCATGCGTCCCCTTGCACAAGACGTAACATATGCTAATTATATTACATACATCACAGTTAGAAATCAGATTAATTGGTAAGAGAGAGAATAAAAACAATATTTGTCTCGGTGTGCTCGGGGCCCGTTTTACAGCAGCACACCTCCCTCTCTATCTGCCTCCGTCCGCTGTCGGTACAAGAACTAACTCATCTCGTACAAGAACTAACTCATGGCTTACCAGAGCCTGCCTTTATACCGGCAGAAATCAGCCATTGAAATAACTGCCATTAAGTCCTTGCCAATAGCGCCATGTACAAATTCAAACTGTAAACAATAGCAGGGGTCTGCATCCGAGCGACCCCCCCTCCCCCCCGAAAACAAAGCGCTACTGGCCGCAGACTTGTTGTGCAAGATAAAACACACAGCGCTATCGGCTTGATGCGCAAAGTTTGAAACAAACCTCTGTTGGCTACAGCGCTATCAGCCATTAAACATAGCGCTATCAGCCACAGAGCTATGAGGCTTTAAACATAGCGCTACTGGTCACAACGCTATGTTTTTAAAATAGCACTGCCAGCCACAGCACTATGAGGCTTTAAACATAGCGCTACCGGCCACAGTCCTATGAGGTCTTTAAAATAGCGCTACCAGCTACAGTGCTATGAGGCTTTAAACGTAGCGCTATCGGCCACAGCGTTATGAGCCTTTAAACATAGCGCTACCGGCCAGCTCGCTATCAGCCTCTGACTGTTTGGGCAAAACTTATTATACCCCCGTTTCTGCTTTCTCCCCTTATCCTTTGATTCCGTTAGTCCCTAAGAGCGAAAACTAACTCTCTCTTGAAAACATCCTGTGAATTGGCTTCCACCGCCTTGTGTGGCAGTGTATTGCACAGATTCTGGGTGAAAAGGTTTTTCCTCATCTCAGTCCTAAATGGCCTGCCCCTTATTCTTAAACTGTGAACTATGGTTCTGGACTCCCCCAACATCGGGGACATTTTTCCTGCATCTAGGCTGTCCAATCCCTTAAGAATGTTATATGTCTCTATGAGATCCCCTCCCATCCTTCTAAATTCCAGTGAATATAAGTGCAGTCGATCCATTCTTTCATCATATGTCAGTCCCGCCATCCCGGGATTTAACCTGGTGAATCTACACTGCACTCCCTCAATATCAAGAATGTCCTTCCTCAAATTAGGAGACCAAAACTGCACACAATATTCCAGGTATGATCTCACCAGGGCCCTGTACAACTGCAGTAGGATCTCTTTGCTCCTATACTCAAATCCTCTCGCTATGAAGGCCAACATGCTATTTGCTTTCTTCACTGCCTGCTGTACCTGCATGCTTACTTTCAGTGACTGATGTACAAGGTCACCCAGGTCTCATTGCACCTCCCCTTTTCCTAGTCCGGCACCATTCAGATAATAATCTGTGTCTTGTTCTTGCCACCAAAATGGATAACCTCACATTTGTCCACATTATACTGCATCTGCAATGCATCTACCCACTCACCCAACCTATCCAAGTCACCCTGCAGCCTCATAGCATCCTCCTCGCAGCTCACACTGCCACCCAGCTTTGTGTCATCCGCAAACCTCGTCTAAATCGTTAATATATACTGTAAATGTATAAATAACCGGGGCCCAAGCTGTGAGCTTTGCAGCACCCCACTAGTCACTGCCTGCCATTCTGAAAAGGACCCGCTTATTCCTACTCTTTGCTTCCTGTCTGCCAACCAGTTCTTTATCCATGTCAATACCCTACCCCTTATACCATGTGTTCTAATTTTGCACACTAATCTCTTGTGTGGGACCTTATCCAAAACTTTTTGAAAGTCCAGATAGACCACATCCACTGGCTTTCCCTTATCCATTTTACTTGTTACATCCTCAAAATGTATTTAGTCCATTAAGTCTGTATTATCACCAAATAAGAAGCATCCATCCGATCCCCTGCCCTTTCCTTATGGCCATGCATATTCTTTGCTTTACAGAGTTTAGTTTGGAATGCTACTATTGAATCTGTTTCCTCTCACAGTGCATTCCAGGCCCAAACCACTTGCTGGTTGAAAAACATATTTGTTTTGTCATTTATTTTTTGCCTTCTGATTCATTTCATGACTTGTATTCTTAAGTACACAAATGCAATGATTGCGGTGTAAGAGTAGTAGATTATACTGAGTGCACAAAGAGTCACCATGTTTCCAGTGTTGCCTTGTATTTTTCAAGTTATAAAGTTTTTAAAAGTCTAGTCTTATTTTGGCCTTAAAGGTCTGTTGTTCTGCAGCGGATCTGGGTCAGTTTGAAGTGATTGATCTGGCCTGGCCTGGCCTGGCCTGGCAATGCTGTTAAGGTCCTCCACCACCACGCCGTGCAGCTGCAGGCCAAGAGGTGGAGTTACGGACTGTGAGGAAGGCTGTCAAAGTGTACAGTGAGATATAGATCAGCTTCAGAAATGAATGGAGAAATGGCAGATGGAGTTTAATACGAGCAAGTGCAAGGCAAAGGTAGGCAGTTAATGACGAGACACTGAACTGCATTAATGCACAGAGGGATCTTGGGTCTATGTCCATAGCTCACTGAAAGTCGCAACAAAAGTAGATAGTGGTAAAGCAGGCATATGGTATGCTTGCTTTCATTGAGTATATGAGTCAGGAAGTCATGATGCAGCTTTACAGGCCTTTGGCAAGATTGCATTTGGAGTATTGTTTAGTTTAGTTTAGAGATGCAGCATGGAAACAGGCCCTTTGGCCCACTGAGACCGCACCGACCATCAGCACATTTACACCATCCTACAGTAGGGACAATTGTTACATTTTTATCAAGCCAATTAACCTACAAACCTGTACCTCTTTGGAGTGTGGGAGGAAACCAAAGTTCTCGGAGAAAACCCATGCAGGTCACGGGAAGAACGTAAAACTCTGCACAGACAAGCACCCGTAGCTAGGAACGAACCCGGGTCTCTGTTGCAGCAATTCTACTGCAGAACTACCGTGCCGCCCGCAGTTATGTGCAAGTCCGGTTACTCCAACACAGGAAGGATGCGGAGGCTTTAGAGAGGATACAGAGAGGTTAACCAGAATGCTGCCTGCATTAGCGTGTATTCGCTATATGAGCTACATGCGACTGTTACTGAAACATAGAAACATAGAAAATAGGTGCAGGAGTAGGACATTCGGCCCTTCGAGCCTGCACCGCCATTCAATATGATCATGGCTGATCAACAACTCAGTATCCTGTACCTGCCTTCTCTCCATACCCCCTGATCCCTTTAGCCACAAGGGCCACATTTAACTCCCTCTTAAATATAGCCAATGAACTGGCTTCAACTACCTTCTGTGGCAGAGAATTCCACAGATTCACTACTCTCTGTGTGAAAAATGTTTTTCTCATCTCGGTCCTAAAAGACTTCCCCATTATCCTTAAACTGTGACTCCTTGTTCTAGACTCCCCCAATATCGGGAACAATCTTCCTGCATCTAGCCTGTCCAACCCCTTAAGAATTTTATAAGTTTCTATAAGATCTCCCCTCAATCTACTAAATTCTAGTGAGTTCAAGCCAAGTCTATCCAGTCTTTCTTCATATGAAAGTCCTGACATCCCAGGAATCAGTCTGATGAACCTTCTCTGTACTGCCTCTAAGGCAAGAATGTCTTTCCTCAGATTAGGAGACCAAAACTGTACGCAATACTCCAGGTGTGGCCTCACCAAGACCCTGTACAACTGCAGTAGAACCTCCCTGCTCCTATACTCAAATCCTGTTGCTATGAATGCTAACATACTATTCGCTTTCTTCACTGCTGCACCTGCATGCCTACTTTCAATGACTGGTGTACCATGACACCCAGGTCTCGTTGCATCTCTGCTTTTCCTAATCGGCCGCCATTCAGATAACAGTCTACATTCCTGTTTTTCCCACCAAAGTGGATAACCTTACATTTATCCACATTATACTGCATCTGCCATGCATTTGCCCACTCACCCAACCTATCCAAGTCACCTTGCATCCTCCTCACAGCTAACACTGCCCCCCAGCTTCGTGTTATCCGCAAACTTGGAGATGTTGCTTTCAATTCCCTCGTCCAGATCATTAATATATATTGTAAATAGCTGGGGTCCCAGCACTGAGCCTTGCGGTACCCCACTAGTCACTGCATGCCATTCTGAAAAGGACCCGTTTACTCCTACTCTTTGCTTCCTGTCTGCCAGCCAGTTCTCTATCCACATCAATACTGAACCCCCAATACCGTGTGCTTCAAGTTTGCACACTAATCTCTGGCTAAGAGAGGGACAGGAATGGCAGCGTAATGTTCCAGGATATTTGTTGTCTATTGTCAATTGACACAGGTGCTACTGGCGCGATAGATATAGAGGTAGGAGTTGGAGAGAGGAAGGGTGTTGCTTTATTGGTTATGGAAACTGTTATGACAGTAGTCAGAGATTACATAATTGATGATTCATCCAGTGAAGCCATGTAGGTGGATCTGCAAAATAAAAAGAGATGATCACCGTTTTGGGAGTATACCGTAGGCCCCCAAATAGTCAACGGGAATTAGAAGAACAAGTAGGCCAGGAAATTGCAGCAGCTGCAAGACTGATAGGGTTGTTATAGTAGTGGATTTTAACTTTCTCAATATAGACTGTGACCGCCATAGTGCCAAGGGCTTAGACTTGGCGAAATTTGTGAGATGTGTTCAGGAAAGTTTCCTTGGGTAAAATGTTGAGGGCTTGATTATTTTAAAAGAGTGCTGGTGAGAGTCTAGAGCAGGCATGTTTCTATAGAGTAACAGTCAAGGCAGCTGGGAGCAAGAAAGCTTGGATGACGAGAGAAATTGGGGCTCTGGTCAGGAAAAAGGAGGCATGGGTCAGGCATTGTCCCTCTTGTACAAGTCACCCTTGCCCCAGAATAGATCCCAATAGTCTAAAAATCGGAATCCCTGTCCCCTGCACCAACTCTTCAGCGTTGTTTTTATTTGTCCTATACTATTGCTACTCTCATTAGCACGTGGCATTGGTAGTAATCCTGAAATTACCACCCTCGGGGTCCTGGGTTTTAACCTTTAGCCTAACTTCCCCACCCATGTTATTTGTGCCAACAAGCACAACGACTTCTGGCTGCTCACCCTCCACCTTGGGAATGTTCTGTAACCGCTCCGAGACATCTGGAACCCTGGCACTAGGCAGACAACAGACCAGCCTGGAGTCCCATCTACAGTCATAGAATCTCCTGTATGTTCCCCTAACTATCGAGTCTCCTATAACTATTGCTCTGCCAGACTTCACCCGGTGCCACAGATCTAGCTGCTGCTGCACTCCCCTGAACGGTTATCGCCATGAAAAGTATCCGAAAGAGGATATCTGTTCGGTAGGGGAATGGATGCAGGGGATTCCTGAACACTTTTCCTGGTGGTAACCCATCTATTAGCTACACCATCGGTGTGACCATCTCTTGATTACTTCATTCTATGACTTCCTCACACTTACGGATGAGCCTGAGGTCATCCAGCTGTAGCTCCACTTCCCTAACATGGTCTTTAAGGAGCGCACCTGGATGCACCGATAAGGTTCGCTACTTAAAAAACAGACAACTCACAAAAACGCTAGGTAAACCAACTCAAGCTTTACTTATCATCAGCCGGCGAAAGTGACGGGATATACCATTCAAGTAAGCAATAGACACTTGACTTTGCCATGCCACCACTTCAATGAACAAAGATTTGCACTGTGTTTTATACTGTGTATCACTTAGTCACATTCCAAAGATGTTAGTCATGGTTACAAGATGCAGCCAATATACATCACTACAGGACGAGTCTGAGCTTGTCTCTTATCAGTAGACACATTAGTAGACACATTTCAAAGGCATCTTATCAGTTGGTACTTCCAGGACAAGACATTTCAAAGGCATCTGTACCTTATCAGATGGTATTTTCAGGACAGCTGGTATTTTCAGGACAAGACACTCCAAAGATGTATAGAAACATAGAAATTAGGTGCAGGAGTAGGCCATTCAGCCCTTCGAGCCTGCACCGCCATTCAATATGATCATGGCTGATCATCCAACTCAGTATCCCGTACCTGCCTTCTCTCCATACCCTCTGATCCCCTTAGCCACAAGGGCCACATCCAACTCACTCTTAAATATAGCTAATGAACTGGCCTCAACTACCCTCTGTGGCAGAGAGTTCCAGAGACTCACCACTCTCTGTGTGAAAAAAGTCTTTCTCATCTCGGTCTTAAAGGATTTCCCCCTTATCCTTAAGCTGTGACCCCTTGTCCTGGACTTCCCCAACATCGGGAACAATCTTCCTGCATCTAGCCTGTCCAACCCCTTAAGAATTTTGTAATTTTGTATAGTCATTGTCTCAACCAAAGACAAGCCTGTGCTTGTCTCTCTCTCTTATCAATTGGTACTTTTCCACTAGAGGCGGCCTGCTTGAGAAGAAATACAAGCTAAAAGGACAAAGGACAAAGGACATTTATTGTCACATACACCAATTGGTGCAGTGAAATTTGAGTTACCATGCAGCACACAAATAAGATAAACACAGCACTATGGAATTTAACATTAAACATAAAAACATCCCCCCCACAGCGGAATCAACATTTCCCACTGTGAGGGAAGGCACAAAGTTCAGTCCTCTTCCTCTTGTTCACTCCATACAGACAGCACCCGTAGTCGGGATTGAACCAGGGTCTCCGGCGCAGCAAACGCTGTAGGACAGCAACTCTACTGATGTGCCACCGTGCCGCCATTTATTAGTCAATTACCAACCTGTGAGACTTGCCTCTTTAACTGAACTCCATGCTTATCTATATGATTTATTCCTGAATTTCCCTGATCGCTGACGTTAAGCGGACTAGCCTGGTTACTGAATTATCACAACATCCTTTATTGAACAGGATGTACCTTTGCCAATTTTCCATTTCTTGGATACCACTCTTGAATATTTATATATTTGGAAGTTAATGCCTACAGCCTCTAAAATTTCCTTCCTTGCTTCACTCAATAACCTTGGGTGCATTTTATCTGGGACCAGGTCATTTAATCTCTTTAACTGCAATTAACCTTTCTAGTAAAAAACTAACTACTGGAGGAACTTGGAGGTCAGGCAGCATCTGTGGAGTGATATGGATAGATCACGTTACAGGTTGGGACTCATCTTCAGACATGTACAGTGCCCTCCATAATGTTTGGGATAAAGACCCATCATTTATTTATTTGCCTCCGTACTCCACAATTTGAGATTTGTAATTGAAAAAAAATCACATGTGGTTAAAGTGCACATTGTCAGATTTTAATAAAGGTCATTTGTTTACATTTTGCTTTCACCATGTAGAAATTACAGCAGCGTTTATACATACTCCCCCCATTTCAGTGCACCATAATGTTTGGGACACAGCAATGTCATGTACTTCAAGTAGTCATGTTTAATATTTTGTTGCATATCCTTTGCATGCAATGACTGCTTGAAGTCTGCGATTCATGGACAACACCAGTTGCTGGGTGTTTTCTTTGGTGATGCTCTGCTTATGCTTGTTTTGGGTGATAATCCCCTTCAGCATATAAAAGGCATCCTCTATTGTGTTCAGATCGGGTGATTGACTTGGCCATGCAAGAATTGACCATTTTTTAGCTTTGAAAAACTCCTTTGTCACTTTAGCAGTATGTTTTGGATCATTGTCTTGCTGTAGAATGAACCGCCGGCCAATAGGTTTTGAGGCATTTGTTTCCACTTTAGCAGATAGAATGTTTCTATACACTTCAGAATTCATTATGCTACTACCATCAGCAGTTGTATCATCAATGAAGATAAGTGAGCCAGTACCTTCAGCAGCCATACATGACCAGGCCATAACACCACCACCACCGGGTTTCACAGATGAGGTGGTATGCTTTGGATCTTGAGCAGTTCCTTCTCTCTTGCCATCACTCTGATATAAATTAATCTTCATCTCATCTGTCCACAAGACCTTTTACCAGAACTGTGTTTGCTCTTTTAAGTACTTCTTGGCAAACTGTAACCTGGCCACCCTATGTTTGCGGGTAACCAGTGGTTTGCATCTTACAGTGTAGCCTCTGTATTTCTGTTCATGACATCTTCTGTGGACAGTGGTCATTGACAAATCCACACCTGACTCCTGAAGAGTGTTTCTGATCTGTCGAACCAGCGTTTGGGGATTGTTCTTCATTTTAGAGAGAATTATTCTGGGAGGAGGGGGGGGGGGGGGGGGGTGACGGGATGGGGGGGGGAGGTGGGGGGGGGGGTGGACTATATATAAACACAGCTGTAATTTCTACATGGTGAAACCAAAATGTATAAAAAATACCCTTTAATAGAATCTGACAATGTGCACTTTAACCACATGTGATTTTTCTATTTTTTAGGGTCTGGAAAACTCCGTGCCTGGTGTATTGAACCAGGATTTGAAATGAATTTAAAAACAAAAATAAAATAAAAGAATAAAATAGAACAAAAATACTCTGTATAATACAACGGAGTTTAAAAAAGAACGTCGCTGGGTATTCCCCCGGGACGTTCTTTTTTAAATTCCGTTGTATTATACAGAGTATTTTTGTTCTATTTTACTCTTTTATTTTATTTTTGTTTTTAACGGTCACCAGTATCGGAACCGGCTCCGATACTGGTGACCGTTAAAAATACGTTAGGGAGTTTAAGATGCTCCGCAAACTTTTGGCAGGGGGGGAAATTTTAAATAAGTCAGAAAGGCCAAAAAGTTAATAAAGGCCTTCAGACGGAAAAGAATGGAAATATTCCCTAACCTACCCTAAGGGGGTTTCACATATAAAAGGGATAAAATATGATGAAATATGGTGGGAATATCTACCTCAGATATTTCTGAAGGTAGTCTCCTTGAGGGGGAAAAAACTCAGGAGAAACAAGGGCAGTGAAAAATAAAATGCAAAAACTGACCCTAAAAATGCACTGATAGTGGTGGCTGGTCATGAAGTACCCACCACAGCACCAATATATATATATATATATATATATATATATATATATATACACAGGTGTATGCACAACACCTGAATAAGAAGTGAGGCCATGGAAAATTACCATGGAAACCAAAGATTAGTTGGTCTCACTAAAAGCTGTTATGGAAAAAACAGCAGAACTAATGATGAGTGAGGCCATGAAAAATAAACATGGAAACTAAAACCTCACCAAAGCTGTAATGATTGAAACAGCAGAATATGATAAAACTTTTATGTTTTATAAAGATATCAACGGTGAATCCGTTTATGATATCCATGTCTCAAATTATATGAGATATAAAGAAATACAATTTCAAAGTATTTCAAACTGGTGCATGGCATTACTATTCAAAAAGAAAAATAAAATAAAATAAAACGTTGTGCAAATAACTAATACTTTTAAAATAAAATAAATTGCCATCAGTTTGTGGAGCTCAATGGGAAGAAATATATATAATTTACCAAATCTGCACTATAGATTCGCAGATCAATACAAATCAGGTTATGTTAAACTCCTGATTATTATGGAATAAACCTGCCTTATGATAAATCAAAGATATTGATTACAAAAGAACAGACTACTGATCTTTAAACTTTGGGGGGAAAAACTATGATCCAATGAAAGATTTGATAATGGATCAAAACAAAGGCAAAGATCTTTAAACTTGGGGGAAAAACTATGATCCAATGAAAGATTTGATAATGGATCAAAACAAAGGCAGAAGTGGTATAATCCAACATAGCCTTATCCAAACCCATATAATTGGGAAAAGAAGGCTTGAAGTACGTTGAAGAGGTGCTAACATCTGGTTACAAAATAAGTTCATGAAATCTCCAATTGTAAGGGGGATTACAGGTGTATTATGATCATTAATTTAATATAACTAAGGAAGGATTGGTTCACCTGTATAAGAAAACCTTAAAAATTGATTTTAGGTTTGCACTCAAAAGTAACTCCAATAAAGAAGGGGTACGTACATATATATTATAAAATTACCTCAGTGTAAAGATTTGATGGTATAAACCATACAAAACATCATTTTATATACACTTTCACAGTGTAAGAACATTTATTAAAATGGAAACATCTAGAACATGGAAATACAGTTGCTATTAACAAATTGTTAATCAATATTACAGGTGCTTGAAATTAATTAAAGTGGGTCAAGCTGTGCAAGTTAAAACATTGTCCAAAGGATTAAACCAGTTCAAGGCTGTTAAACAGAATACTGGAGGAACAATTATGCTGATAAAAGATCAGCACTTGCACTAATGAGGTCATGGTCATGGGTTATCTTGATTACATTTAAATTGGAAAGTTTTAAGAGTCAGCTGCAAATTAGTGCTGCAATTACAAACCTGGTGGATGGCAAGGACCTGACCCATTACATAAAGCGTATGCTTAGGCATTAATAAAATATTCATAAATTACTATTCTGAATTTAGAAGTAATTCAGCACCATAAGAGGGGGAAAATTGTTCCATGATACAAACATGTCTCATTGTTGTTGACATACTTTGTCCCTCCATTAGGTTAGGTAAAGAACAAATAAAGTTCCAAAAGAGGGAATACAGAAGCTTATAAGAATACGTATGCCTTTGTGAGAGGCTTATGCAAATATCAAATGATACGTTATCATTATTAAAGTAATGAAAAAAAAAAGGTTCACAAGCTGCTTCAACTATAAGATTAACAGCTGTTGCAAACTGAAGCAAGTGTTACAGATGACGTACAGCTTCTGTGAATGGGTAAAGATAAGAATATTATCTATTCTTATAAGAATAATTGATACGTCTCTTGTTGGGACTGCGGACAATAATACCAGGTGAGCATAAATGGATTGTCCTAAGAAAATTTCCAAACATTTGTATTAAATATTGAAGTATAAGGAGTTATGGATTAAATATCGATTGTTTTATTATGGAAGTGTCCATGTCGTATCAAGATGAACAATACCACGGCTGTGGCATATGTTAAAACACACAAGATAAGTCAAATAACAATCATGGGGTTATCTGAGTAAACAGATGTGGCATATTTTAAAGTTTAGTCCAGCTGTTTATCTCTAAGGAAGAGACAATGGTATCGGAGACAACAAATTTGCAACATATTGTCATTAATATGGATTACTTACGATTAATCTGGTTGCATACAGATTAAATCACCGATCTTTCGAATGTTTCTTGTGGGTAAACCAAGAACAGGGAAGGTGGATGCTTTTCTCTCAATTACATGAGGAACAGATGTTCTTTTGTGTTCCTCATTTTGTTTGATAGGGCAGTGTCTGATGAAAATGTAGCAGGACACTGCCAGAGGCATTTTGGTGGCCTAATACGGATCCTTCATGGTTTTATAAATATTGAGTGATGTTGAACTACTTGTGATGATTCATAGTTGCAGTAATTTATTGAAGTCTGAGGAAGGGTCTCGACCCGAGGCGTTGCCTGTCTCCTTTTGCTCTTTGGATGCTGCTGCACCCGCTGGGGTCTCCAGTTTTGTGTAACCCTGCAGTAATTTATTGTTGTACAAAGGCATCCATGACATGAAAATATGAATTTGACTATCTGCAGATTGACCAGACCATTACAACAGCTGATGGTCAAAGAAGTCTATGAATGTTTAACTAATATAACAACATAACAATAAAATAATTATGTATAAAAGAAGTGTTATACCTGCAATTTGCAGAAATAAATCTAAAAAACAATATTTTGTTATAAGAAATTGGAAGTCTGTGTATACAGTAAAGTTATTTTATCATATTAGATATATGTGAGTTCCTTGTGGATTGCATTTTTCTGAGTATCTAATTGATAGAGCCAATAATAGGGCTCAGAGTGTTACCGTCCTATTAACGGACAATATATTAACCAAGAAGTTATCAGGTGCATTCATAATATCCCGATATGGAAAGGGATATATATGTGGATATTAATATAAATATATATATATGTGTGTGTATATATATATATATATATATATATATATATAATCTGTCCAAAATTGTAATATATGTCGGGAGATAAATAATCCTGAATTGCCTTAGGCAATGGACTCTAACTCTATCAATGATTCAAAAAAGTTAAACATTGAAAATAATAATGCTGATGACTTTAGTATCAATATAAGAGTGCAAACATTGCAAATGTTACGTTATAATTGCATGTGGATACAGATTGCATTATCATATATGTTTATGAATTTACCAAACAAAGCACACCAAGAGGAGCTGAAACCAAGGTAAACCTATAAGCATATCCTGTCGGCCTTAAGTTGTGTGTGTGTGTGAACATTGATGAAATATGTTGAAGTAGGTAAGAGTCTCTGTGGTAATGAGACTGCTTATTACACACAAAAACCACATTAGGTTCAGTAAAAACTGATGGTTCTAGAGGAATGTATTCTAGATGGTTAGAAATTGGATACACTCAGTGGAACTAGACACTGAAAGGTGGAAAATCACTCTGTTAATGAGGTAGATACATTCACAGGAATGGCACGGGATGAGCCGCTCGAGCAAAGATGCAAGGCCGCAGGAGGGTGTAAATTAATGTTAAAGTAAAAAGGAACCAGTCATGGTGTCAGGTTTGGACACGGAGTGTTGGGTTCTCTATAATTTTTGCTTTGTCATACCATCAAAATATATATATCAATTGATATTTTGTGATAAACTTGCCTTTCAATGGAAAGGGCATTACTTTTATTCTTTATAATGTGAAATAATTTATCACATAACTTGAGGCAATGTTTGGGGAAAAATGTGTTATTCGCTACTCACTGTGTTGAATGAGCCGGACTGTTGTATGGAATAAATTCTACGACATGAAAAACACAGAAAGCTTCAAAATCTTCACATAGTCACTCACGTGACTCCGAAGTAAAATAGTAAGATTAAACGAGAACTTACCAGTTTGAAGTTTGATCTTTATTTTATGAGGAGTAACGATGAGGGATTACGTGCCCTCCACTCCCCACCCTCATAAAATAAATGATCATCTGGTAGTTCTAAATCTATGAGAAGCCTTACTATCTTACTCCGGCTGTTGTGTTCTATGTTTTTCATGCCGCTGCTTTGAAGTATGCCGTTCCAGCGCCAGGCGGGCCTTCTTCACGTAATCCCTCATCGTTACTCCTCATAAAATAAAGATCAAACTTCAAACTGGTAAGTTCTCGTTTAATCTTACTATTAATAGGTACTGCTGAGCAGTTCAGACAGATTGCAAGGGGACCCTTGTTTTTTTGTTGATTAAGGTCTATAGTCTTATTCACCTCATTTTCTTGAGTGATTGATAACTCGGATGTCCTCTGAACATGGCCATATGCACTTAGAAACTCTGGAGTTTCAAAGTAAACCGAGATCCTTGGAATCAATAACTGTAATAGAAATTGCTGAATTCACTCAGCAGTTAAGGCAGCATTTATGGAAAGAGAATCATAAGAGAAATCTTGGGTGAAGATTCTTTGTCAGACAGTTCTGATAAACATGTTTCCATTGCTCCTCTAGATTTTCTCTAGTCCAACGAGTTTCTGTAGTCAAGGTATACATTTTGTAGTGAGAAATATTAAGAAATCCATGGTTTGAAGCCATGACCTCACTTGACACCGTTCTGCTTTAGGACCATTAGTTGAGTTTACTTTAGTTTATTGCCACGTGCACTGAGGTACAGTGAAAAGCTTATTAGTTAAGAATATGACTTGCATGTCATAATATAGTTGACGTAGGACCAAGATTGTTGAGGGAAGCCAAATTTAAAAAGGATTCTCAATGGCCCTTCAATTGAGGGTCAAAGGCTTTTGTGCAGTCAACAAAGGCTGTGTGTGGGTGATTCATATCATTCCCAGGATTTCACATGGAAGAGCTGCATGTGAAAATCATTTGAGAATATACCAAGGATAAGCAATGAGGTCTTGGGTAAAGATAGAATTCCAGTTGAATTGTAAATCATGTCAAAGGACTACTTCCAATACAAGTTCAAAGCCTCATCTTCCACAACTGGAAAGAGGGAGCTATGTGAGGGGCCTCGAAGAGAAGAGGGACCTCAGAGAGTATGACTATCTTCTAGAAACAAGACATATCTGATTTTGATAATGGCAGGGACATTCTGCCAATGGAAAATTGGTCATCAGGTGTGTTGTTGCGTGTTGTGTAGGAAGGACATTATTGCTATTGTGGGAGTGCAGCGCAGGTTCACCAGGTTAATTCCCGGGATGGCGGGACTGACATATGATTAAACAATGGGTCGACTGGGCTTGTATTTTCTGGAATTTAGAAGGATGAGGGGGGATCTTATGGAAACATATAAAATTATTAGAGGATTGGACAGGGTAGATGCAGGGAAAATGTCCCCGATGTTTGGGGAGTCCAGAACTAGGGGTCACGGTTTAAGAATAAGGGGTAGGCCATTTAGGACTGAGATGGGGGAAAAACTTTTTCACCCTGAGAGTTGTGAATCTGTGGAATTCTCTGCCACAGAAGAAAGTGCAGACCAATTCACCGGATGTGTTCAAGAGAGAGTTAGATTTAGCTCTTAGAACTAAGGGAATCAAGGGATATTGGGAAAACGTCGGAACGGGGTACTGATTTTGGATGATCAGCGTGATCATGTTGAATGGCGGTGCTGGCTCGATGGACCGAATGGCCTACTCCTGCACCTATTTTCTATGTTTCCCTTTTTTTGAGTGTAATGCATCAGTAGCCAGAAGAGGGCACTCATGTTCTTTTTGCTGCTTATATACCAAATGATCAAGTCCAGTCGAGTACAGCTATAATGAAAATTGTGCTTGCAGCAGCATTACAGGCAAATATAGACAGACTCATTCAACGCACAAAAACATGAATTATACATATTTTACAGGACAATAAAAAGCAAAAAAACAAGACATTAATGCACAACACTGTCTGAAGAAGGGTCTTGACCAGAAACGTCACCCATTCCTTCTCTCCAGAGATGCTGCCTGTCCTGCTGAGTTACTCCAGCTTTTTGTGTCCATCTTCGGTTTAAACCAGCATCTGCAGTTCCTTCCTACACATTAGAAAACAAGTCCCTGGTAGTGCAAGAGATGGTCCCTAGTATTCCATTGCTGAGGCAGGAATAGGGTTGTGCAGGTCACTATATAATGCTCAGTTGGTGTGGATCCTTGGTGATAAGAGTGCTTCATGTAGATGGTGGGGAAGCCTGTGCCCATGATGGGTGGGCTGAGTCCACGACTCTCTGCAGCCTCTTGCATTCCCCTGCACTGGAATTGCTGCATTTGGCCATGATGCAACCAGTCAAGATACTGTCCACGGTGCATCTGTAGAAGTTTATTAGAGTATTCAGTGACTTGCTAAATCTTTGCAAACTTGGAAGTATTGGAAGTAGCCCTGTGATATGATTTACAATTGAACTGGAATTTTATATTCACCCAAGACCTTTCAAATTTCTCAGAAAGTAGAGATGCTTGCATGCCATCTTTGTGATTATATTTAGTAATTTCTGAGGCAGGTGTAGATTTGTGCCATAACTAATCTCTGAAAGCCCTTCATTACAGTTGATCCAAGTGTTACGGAATGATAGTCGTTGAAGTAGGTTATCATGCACTTCTTGGGTACCTGCGCAATAGATGCCCTGTTAAAGCATGTGGGAACCTCAAACTGCAGAAATGAGTGAACAAGGATGTCCTTGAAACTCCAGCCATTTGGTCTAACACAAATCTTTAGCACTCGGTCAGGTACACAGTCTGGGCCAGATACTTTGGGTGGATTCACCTTCGTGAAGGATGCTCTGGTGCCCCTCACACACTGAGATTAGTTCTTTGAGGGTTGTGGATGTTTGTGTAAGTATGTCATTGTTCTGCCTCTAAAAGTGCACAAACGGTATTGATCTAATCTGGAAGTGATGTGTCGTTGATATTTACAATGCCTTGCAAAAGTTTTGCTACCCCTTCAACTTTTCCACATTTTGTCACGTTACAACCACAAACGTAAATGTATTTTATTGGGATTTTAAGTGATAGACCAACACAAAGTGGTGCATAATTGTGCAGTGGTAGGAAAATGATACATGGTTTCCAAATTTTATTACAAATAAAAAAACTGAAAAGTGTGGCGTGCAAAAGTATTCTGCCCCCCTAAGTCACTCAATACTTTGTAGAACCACCTTTTGCTGCAATTACAGCTGCAAGTCTTTTGGGGTATGTCTCTACCAGCTTTGCACATCATAGAGACTGAATTTTTTGCCCATTCTTCTTTGCCAAACAGCTCAAGCTCAGTCAGATTGAATGGAGAGCGTCTGTGAACAGCAATTTCATCCTTGCTAGAGATTCTCAATTGGATTTAGGTCTGGACTTCGACTGGGCCATTCTAACACATGAATATGCTTTGATCTAAACCATTCCATTGTAGCTCTGGCTGTATGTTTAAGGTCGTTGTCCTGCTGGAAGGTGAACCTCCGCCCCAGTCTTTTGCAGATTTTCTTCCAAGATTGCCCTGTATTTGGCTCCATCCATCTTTCCATCAACTCTGACCAACTTCCCTGTCCCTGCTAAAAAAAAGCATCCCCACAGCATGATGCTGCCACCACCATGTTTCACAGTGGGGATGGTGTGTTCAGGGTGATGTGCAGTGTTAGTTTTCCACCACACATAGCATTTTGCATTTAGGCCAAAAACTTCAATTTTGGTCTCATCAGACCAGAGCACCTTCCTCCACATGTTTACTGTGTCCCCCACATGGATTGTGGCAAACTGCAAACGGGATTTCTTATGGCTTTGTTTCAACAATGGCTTTCTTCTTGTCATTCTTCCATAAAGGCCCGATTTGTGGAGTGCACGATTAATAGATGTCCTGTGGACAGATTCTCCCACCTGAGCTGTGGATCTCTGCAGCTCCTCCAGAGTTGCCATGGGCCTCTTGGCTGCTTCTCTGATCAATGCTCTCTCTGCCCGGCCTGTCAGTTTAGGTGGATGGACATGTCTTGGTAGGTTTGCAGTTGTGCCATACTCTTTCCATTTTCGGATGATGGATTAAACAGTGCTCCGTGAGATGTTCAAAGCTTGGGATATTTGTTTGTAACCTAACCCTGCTTTAAACTTCTCCACAACGTTATCCCTGACCTGCCTGGTGTGTTCCTTGGGCTTCATGATGCTGTTTGTTCACTAATGTTCTCTAACAAACCTCTGAGGCCGTCACAGAACAGCTTTATTTATAGTGAGATTAGATTACACACAAGTGAACTCTATTTACTAATCAGGTGACTTCTGAAGGCAATTGGTTGCACTGGATTTTATTTAGCGGTATCAGAGTAAAGGGGGCTGAATACCTTTGCACGCCACACTTTTCAGTTTTTTATTTGTAAAAAAAATTGAAAATCATGTATAATTTGCCTTCCACAATTATGCGCCACTTTGTGTTGGTCTATCACATAAAATCCCAATAAAATACATTTACGTTTGTGGTTGTAACGTGACAAAATGTGGAAAAGTTCAACGGGCATGAAAACTTTTGCAAGCCACTATATGCTACCCGCTTTCACCACCCTCTGAGTAAAGAGGTTCCCCCTCACGTTACCCCTAAACTTCTGTCCCTTAATTCTCATGTCATGCCCTCTTGTTTGAATCTTCCCTACCCTCAATGGGAAAAGCTTATCCACGTCAACTCTGTCTATCCCTTTCATCATTTTAAAGACCTCAATCAAATCCCCCCCTTAACCTTCTGCGCTCCAAAGAATAAAGACCTAACTTGTTCAACCTTTCTCTGTAAGATAGTTGCTGGAACCCAGGCAACATTATAGTAAATCTCCTCTGTACTCTCTCTATTTTGTTGACATCCTTCCTATAATTAGGCGACCAAAATTGTACACCATACTCCAGAATTGGTCTTACCAATGCCTTGTACAATTTTAACATTACTTCCCTACTCCTTTATTCAATGCTATGATTTATAAAGGCCAGCACACCAAAGGCTTTCTTTACCACCCTATCTACATGCGATTCCACCTTCAGGGAACTATGCACAGTTATTCCTAGATCTCTCTGTTCCACAACATTCCTCAATTCCCTACCATTTACCATTTACATCCTATTTTGATTTGTCCTGCCAAGATGTTGCACTTCACACTTATCAGCATTAAACTCCATCTGCCATCTTTCAGCCCACTTTTCCAAATGGCCCAAATCTCTCTGTAGACTTTGAAAATCTACTTAATTATCCACAACACCACCTATCTTAGTATCATCTGCATACTTACTTATCCAATTTTCCACCCCATCATCCAGATCATTGATGTACATGACAAACAACAGTGGACCCAACACAGATCCCTGAGGCACCCCACTGGTCACCGGCTTCCAACCTGACAAACAGCCATCCACCATTACTCTCTGACATCTCCCATTCAGCCACATAGAAACATAGAAATTAGGTGCAGGAGTAGGCCATTCAGCCCTTCGAGCCTGCACCGCCATTCAATATGATCATGGCTGATCATCCAACTCAGTATCCCGTACCTGCCTTCTCTCCATACCCTCTGATCCCCTTAGCCACAAGGGCCACATCCAACTCACTCTTAAATATAGCCAATGAACTGGCCTCAACTACCCTCTGTGGCAGAGAGTTCCAGAGACTCACCACTCTCTGTGTGAAGAAAGTCTTTCTCATCTCGGTCTTAAAGGATTTCCCCCTTATCCTTAAGCTGTGACCCCTTGTCCTGGACTTCCCCAACATCGGGAACAATCTTCCTGCATCTAGCCTGTCCAACCCCTTAAGAATTTTGTAAGTTTCTATAAGATCCCCTCTTAATCTCCTAAATTCCAGAGAGTATAAACCGAGTCTATCCACTCTTTCTTCATAAGACAGTCCTGACATCCCAGGAATCAGTCTGGTGAACCTTCTCTGCACTCCCTCTATGGCAATAATGTCCTTCCTCAGATTTGGAGACCAAAACTGCACGCAATACTCCAGGTGTGGTCTCACCAAGACCCTGTACAACTGAAGTAGAACCTCCCTGCTCCTGTACTCAAATCCTTTTGCTATGAAAGCTAACATACCATTCGCTTTTTTCACTGCCTGCTGCACCTGCATGCCTACTTTCAATGACTGGTGTACCATGACACCCAGGTCTCGCTGCATCTCCCCTTTTCCTAATCGGCCACCATTTAAATAATAGTCTGCTTTCCTGTTTTTGCCACCAAAGTGGATAACCTCACATTTATCCACATTATACTGCATCTGCCAAACATTTGCCCAATCACCCAGCCTATCCAAGTCACCTTGCAGTCTCCTAGCATCCTCCTCACAGCGAACACTGCCCCCCAGCTTAGTGTCATCCGCAAACTTGGAGATATTGCCTTCAATTCCCTCATCCAGATCATTAATATATATTGTAAATAGCTGGGGTCCCAGCACTGAGCCCTGCGGTACCCCACTAGTTACTGCCTGCCATTGTGAAAAGGACCCATTTACTCCTACTCTTTGCTTCCTGTTTGCCAGCCAGTTCTCTATCCACATCAATACTGAACCCCTAATACCGTATGCTTTAAGTTTGTATACTAATCTCTTATGTGGGACCTTGTCGAAAGCCTTCTGGAAGTCCAGATATACCACATCCACTGGTTCTCCCTTATCCACGCTACTAGTTACATCCTCGAAAAATTCCACAAGATTCGTCAGACATGATTTACCTTTTGTAAATCCATGCTGACTTTGTCCAATGATTTCACCACTTTCCAAATGTGCTGCTATCCCATCTTTAATAACTGACTCTAGCAGTTTCCCCACTACCGATGTTAGACTAACTGGTCTGTAATTCCCCGTTTTCTCTCTCCCTCCCTTCTTAAAAAGAGGGGTTACATTTGCTACCCGCCAATCCTCAGGAACTACTCCAGAATCTAAAGAGTTTTGAAAGATTATCACTAATGCATCCACTATTTCCTGAGCTACTTCCTTAAGTACTCTGGGATGCAGCCTATCTGGCCCTGGGGATTTATCGGCCTTTAATCTATTCAATTTACCCAACACCACTTCCCGACTGACCTGGATTTCACTCAATTCCTCCTTTGACCCACAGTCCCCTGCTATTTCAGGCAGATTATTTATGTCTTCCTTAGTGAAGACGGAATCAAAGTAGTTATTCAATTGGTCCGCCATATCCTTGTTCCCCATGATCAACTCACCTGTTTCTGACTGCAAGGGACCTACATTTGTTTTAACTAACCTCTTTCTCTTCACATATCTATAAAAACTGTTGCAGTCAGTTTTTATGTTCCCTGCCAGTTTTCTTTCATAATCTATTTTTCCTTTCCTAATTAAGCCCTTTGTCCTCCTCTGCTGGTCTCTGAATTTCTCCCAGTCCTCTGGTATGCTGCTTTTTCTGGCTACTTTGTACGCATCATCCTTTGCTTTGATACTATCCCTGATTTCCCTTGTTATCCACGGATGCACTACCTTCCCCTGTTGTATCCATCTTGCTACTCCACCATTAACACCTAAAGATTGAACCTTCTTAACCAACCTTCCATGGGGAACCTTGTCAAAGGCCTTACTGAAATCCATATAGACAACATCCACTGCTTTACCCTCATCAATTTCCCTAGTAACCGCTATAAAAAATTCAAGAAGTTTTGTCAAACATGGCCTTCCAGGCACAAATCCATGTTGACTGTTCCTGATCAGACCCTGTTTATCCAGATGCTTATATATATTATCTCTTATCGCACAGATGAGGTGGTGTGCTTTGGATCTTGGGCAGTTTCTTTCTCTCCTCCATACTTTGCTCTTGCCATCACTCTGATATGTTAATCTTCGTCTCATATATAACAAATGTCAAATTATCCAGATGCTTATATATATTATCTCTAAGTATCCTTTCCATTAATTTGCCCACCACTGACGTCAAACTAACAGGTCTATAATTGCTAGGTTTATTCTTTGAACCCTTTTTAAACAATGGAACAACATGCGCAGTACGCCAATCCTCCGGCACTATTCCCGTTTCTAATGACATTTGAAATATTTCTGTCATAGCTCCTGCTATTTCTACACTAACTTCCCTCAATGTCCTAGGGAATATCCTGTCAGGACCTGGAGACTTATCCACTTTTATACTTTTCAAAAGTGTCAGTACTTCCTCCTCTTTGATTCTCAGAGTTTCCATAGCTACTCTACTTTTTTCCCTTACCTCACAGAGTTCAATATCCTTCTCCTTGGTGAATACCGAAGAAAAGACATTGTTCAATATCTCCCCCATCTCTTTTGGCTCTGCAGATAGCTGTCCATTCTGTCTCTCTAATGGTCCAATTTTATCCCTCGTTATCCTTTTGCTATTAATATAGCTGTAGAAACCCTTTGGATTTACTTTCACCTTTCTTGCCAAAGCAACCTCATATCTTCTTTTAGCCTTCCTAATTTCTTTCTTAAGATTATTTTTACATTCTTTATACTCCTCTAGCACCTCATTTACTCCATGCCTCCTATAATTATTGTAGATATCTCTCTTTTTTCTTTTTTTTTTGGTAAAATATTTTTATTAGAAGTAATTACATATTAAGAAGAAATATAAAATCCAATTAAAAAAAGAAAATATTATCGTCACATACATTCTTAATATTTTTAAAATTTACAATCAATTTTATTTGTACTTCTATAATTTTCTTTTTTATTTTATAACAGTAGGAAATAAAAAAAGGGAAAGAGAAAAAAAAAAGAGAAACTAATTGAGTGGAAAATTAAACAAGATATTCTTCATTGGAGACATATTCATGATCTATTGTCTATAATTCTTCATCTATTCATACATTCAGGCTTCAGTCATGGCTTCGAACCGGACCATCCTGACCCTTTAAATATTCAATAAATGGAGACCATATTCCTCTGAATTGGTCCAGCCTGTCCATCAGGGCAAGCCTTAATCGTTCCAGGTGCAGTGTCTCGGACATTTCTGTAATTCACATTTTAGTTGTAGGGGAAGTAGGACCTTTACAAAATCTTAGTATTAATTTGTTACCAATTATTAAACTATAACCAATAAAAATTATTTGTTGTGTTGTTAATATCTGATTTGTTTCTAGTATTCCCAATATAATTAGTTTTGAGTCTGGAGTTAACTTTGCATTAACTACAATTGAGATTATGTTAAAAATTTCTATCCAAAAATTAGTAATTTTTATACATTTTGTGAATGGATGCGTTAGATTAGCTTCTAATTGTTGACACTTATCACATATTGCGGACACATTTGAGAAAATTCTATTTAATTTGGACTTTGAGAGATGTAATCTATGTATAACTTTAAATTGTATCAAGGAGTGTCTAACATTTAATGAACAATGATGTATATGTTATAAACTTTCATTCCATACTTCTCTACTGATTACTTGACCTAGTTCATTTTCCCATGCTTGTCTATATTTATCCGCATTTGGTAAATCATTTTCCAATAAAATATTATTGAAAATAATATTATTATTATGATATTAATTTCTCTGTATTCCGATGTTTATTTAAACATTCATCTAAAATTTCTGTCTTTCTATTCCTAAAATCTAGTGTATTTGATTTAACATAATTTCTAATTTGTAGATATCGAAAATATTCTTTAAAATGTAATCCATAATTTTGTTGTAATCCCTGAAATGAGATAAATAAGTTTTCCCTGTAAAGATCACCAATCTTATTTATTCCATAGTTCTTCCATTTTAAGAAACCTTTGTCCATCAATGAAGGTTTAAAAGAAATATTGTTTACTATTGGAAGAGCTAGTGGTGCATTCTGTAATTTTAATGTTTTTTTTAATTGTTTCCAAATACGTATTCCACTTTCTATTATTGGGTTTCCTTTATAAGTTTTATTATGTATTGGAGTATTAGCAAATAAAATCGAACTAAATTCAAAAGGAAGACAGTCTTCTTTTTCCATTTTTAACCAATTTGGTTGTTTATCTAGTTCACCCAACCAGAAATTCATATTTTTTATATTAACTGCCCAATAATAAAACATAAAATTAGGCAGTGCAAAGCCGCCGTTTATTTTTGATTTACATAGATGCTTTTTAATTATTCTATGATTCTTATAATCCCAAATAAAATTGGTAACCATGGAGTCCACTTTCTTAAAGAAATTGTTAGGAAGATATATCGGGATCATTTGAAACAAATATAGTAATTGTGGAAGAAAAATCTTTTTTATCGCATTAATCTTACCTAGCATTGAAATAGGTAATGTTTTCCAATATTGAATATTCTTAAATAGTTTATTCAATAAGGGTGAAAAATTAGATTTAAATAAAGAATCATATCTTTTTGTTACATAAATTCCAAGATATTTAATTTTTTCATTTGCAATCTTAAAAGGATATTGTTGTAATATATGTAAGTTATTTCCCATTATTGGCATGTTCACTTTTATTCCAATTAATTCTATATCCTGAAAACGATCCAAATTGAGTTATTAAATCTAACAAGTTAGGGAGACTAATTTCTGGTTTTGTGATATAAAGTAATACATCATCTGCGTACAAAGAGATTTTATTTTCAGTTTCCTTAGTTTCATACCCATATATTTCAGGGTTTGATCTCACAGATTTTGCTAATGGTTCTATTGCAAGTGCAAACAGTAGTGGAGATAAAGGGCAACCTTGTCTACAGCCTTGGAATAAGTTAAATTTAGTTGTTAACACTTGGTTTATTAATATTCTAGCTGTTGGTCTAGTATATAGTGATTTAACCCATGTTATAAACTTCTCTCCCAGTTGAAAAAATTCCATAACCGAAAATAAGTAAGACCATACAATCTGATCAAAAGCTTTCTCTGCATCCAGCGAAATAATTGATAAATCCTTATTAATATTTCTTTTCGAATATATAATATTAAATAATCTTCTCAGATTGTTTGAAGAGTATCGTTTTGGTATAAATCCTGTTTGATCTGAATGAATTAGTTTATTAATCACTTTGTTTAGTCTTTGTGCTAATATTTTTGTTAATATTTTTTGATCAGTATTTAAAAGAGATATAGCTCCATATGACCCTGGGTCGTCGAGATTTTTTATCTAATTTAGGTATAAGGGTTATAATAGATTCATTTAGTGTATCTGGTAATTTCTGTTGTGTATAAATGTGTTCGTATAGTGTCTTCAAACGTGGGGCTATCATATCATAAAATATTTTATAAAATTCTGCTCCAATACTATCTGGTCCTGGAGTTTTACAATTTTTTAATGATCTAATAGTTTCTTCAATTTCTTTAGTAGTTATTTCGACATTTAATAATTCCCTATCTTCTAAATCCACTCCATTTAAATTACAATTTTTAAAAAATGTTTCTACTCCTATTTGATTTTCTTTTGTTTTAGCTGAGTATAAATTTTTATAATATTGCAAAAATCTCTCGTTTATATCTTTAGTTTCTATTAGTAATTCTCCTTTATCTGATTTGATCCTATATATTAATTTTTCTCCTTCCAATTTTCTTAACTGACGAGCCAATAGTTTATGTGGTTTGTCACCGAATTCAAATTGTATTTGTTTGGTGTATTGGTATAGTTTTACAACTTGGTCTGACTGTATTTTATTTAGTTTATATTTCAATGCAAAGATTTTATTATGTTTTATCGTAGATGGGTTAATGGCATTCTCTGTATCTAATTGTTTAATCTCTCTTTCCAATGCATGTTGTAGCTTCCGATTCTCTTTATTATAAAATGCTTGAGAAGATATCATAATTCCCCGAACATACGCCTTAAAAGTTTCCCATAAGAGGGATGATGATATTTCTGGTGTATCATTTGTTTCAAAGAAGATCTTGATCTGTTTTGTAATATATTCTTGAGTTATTTTGTCCTTTAAAATTTGTGGATTAAATCTCCATTGATCTTGTTTTCCCATTTTACCCGTTATTTTCATCTTAAAAGTTAAGGGTGCGTGATCTGAAATTATAATATTATGATATTTTGAATTATACGTAAGTGGGATAAGTTTTAAATCTACCAGAAAATAATCTATTCTTGAATAAGTTTTATGCACGGCTGAGTAAAATGAGTATTCTCGTCCTGTTGGATTTTGCAATCTCCATACATCTTTAATATTACTAGTGTCTATATATGCATTTATTAACTCACTGGAGTGCGATTTAAGTTTTCGTTGTTTTGATGATCTATCCAAATAAGGATCAAGTGTGCAGTTTAAATCTCCTCCAATTATTAGATTATGTTGTGATAATTCAGGGATTGTATTAAATAATTTTTTTTAAAATCGCGGGCTATCAAAATTTGGGCCATATACATTAACAAAAATCACTTTTTGTGTATATAATTCTCCTATTACAATAATATATCTACCGTCACTATCAGTTATTATTGAAGTTTGTTTAAATGCAGTGCCTTTACGAATTAATATTGCTACACCTCTAGATTTGTGTGTAAAAGAAGAGTGATATACTTTATCAATCCATTTGGCTTTTAATCTATGTTCTGCCTCTTTTTTCAAGTGTGTCTCTTGGATAAACGCAACATCTATTTTAAGTGTTTTTAAATGTGCTAATACCTTACCCCTCTTAATTGGTTTGTTAATACCTTTAACATTCCAGCTACAAAACGTTATTCCTCCATTCCCCATATTTGTATGTAGGTCTTGCATCTTTTATCTAAAGGGATGTATACTAAAGCAAATGGTATAGTTCGACATACCAGACCGTACACCTGAACCCTGAATAGACGAATTTCAAGACTCTTGATTTTCTCTCATATATATATCTCCTTTGTATTAATTGATAATTCCACTCAAATATAAAATAATAATAGTAATAATCAGAGATAGTATTAAAAAAGGGATAGATTAAGAGATTAGTAAAGTGCTCAAAGAAAGAAAAAACTACATCTAGTGTGTGTGTAGTTAGTGTTAGCCATACTAACATGGCTAGCAGTCTAAGGACTTCCATATTGAATGTTAAATGTTACTCCATGATTCAGTAAAATTAATATTACAAAAAAAAAGAGATTATTATTTAAACCGGGGATATTAAACTATGATATATAAAAAGTTCATAGTCAGGTACAATGATATATATACGTAGTACTTAATAGAAAATTATAATAATATAAACCTCTAATAAAGAAAAAAAAGTCTAAAGTTAAAATAAGAAAAAAATAATAAATAAAAAAATAAAAACAATTAATGAAAAGACACAATTTATGGAAAAATAAATTATAAAAAAAACTAAAAAGAAAAGAAATTATTAAAAAAAAAATACCAGGGGAGATAAATGAAGTCAACATTTATATTTGTATATTTATATTTACTATTTACTTAATTCTAGGTTAGTCGGTATAATTAATTATTAATTATTAATCAATAATCAACAATCAATAATCAACAATTACTAGCTCTAATTATTAATGATACCAGTGTGTTAAGTTTAATATATGTTTATGTATGTTAATATATGTTAATTATTAGATTAGTAGTATTACTATTCTAAATATTAGTATTCATGGAATAGTCTTCAATCCAAATCTCCTCGATTCTCCCGCCTCCTTCTCCGTCTTCTTTAGATGAAACAAGTCCATAGTTTATTATAATCTTCAACCAATCTTGAAAATACAGTTTAATTGTTCCTTTAATTCAACTATGAAGGTTTCATTCAGTCTTCTTCGCGGTCCTTAATCCTTTGGGCAGATTTCAATGCGTCTTCTGGGTTTTTAAAGTAATGCTCTTCCTGATTGTAAGTGACTCTCAGTGTTGCTGGGTATCTCAGAGTATACTTCAGATTCTTCATTTGCCTCAGGATTCTTTTGGTTTCTTTAAACGCATTCCGTTTCTTAGAGACCTCTGCTGGATAGTCTCGGTGGATACTGATTGAGTCTTCTTCATATTTAAGATTTCTGCTTTTTACCACTTTATTCATCATATCTTCCAAAACATAATCATATTGGACTTTGACTATCATTTGTCTTGGAGGAGCATCGTGCTTTGTATAACGTCTCATAACTCTGTGTGCTCGGGCTATCAAAGGTTTTTCTTCCAGAGATAGAACCTTTTGTAGTAAGTTTGCAGTAAATTCCCGGGTATCTTGATTCTTTTCTCTCCCTTCTCGAATACCCACGATCCTTAGAATCTGCCTTCTCTGGCGTCCTTCCAGCTCAGTACACTTATCAGTAACTTTGGCCAGTAAGTCAGATAGTCGTTGACTTTCTTTGACGATAGTTTTCATAGTCTGAGTATTTGTTTGGACTGTTTCCTCAAGGTCTTTTATGGTTGTTGATTATAAAACAATTTCTTCCAGCACTGGTTCCATTTCTTTTTCCACCTTTTTTTCAATTTTTTCATGCAGCTCTTCCATTATACTTGCGAATTTTTCGGTCACAACTTCAGTAATTTCCTTTCGGAGTATTTCTGATAAATCCGTGGCCGACAGATTAATTTCAGATTTTAACTCCTTCATCTCAATCTTGATTTTCTTCATTTCTTCCATAAAGTTCATTTTTTCCAATTCCATCTTTAATTCAGACTTCATTTCTTTCTTTAATTCTGCCATTTCGTGCACAAAAAAATGTTTAAATTCTTCCAGTTCCGATTTTTTTCTCGATTTTTTGAACACATCTTCAAGGGACTGTGTCCTACCTGAGGCCGAGGCTTCAGTTGGGCCTTGTTCCTGTTCAGCCATTTTTTTTTCAAAATCGGAGTCTGGATCTCTCCGGTGGTGGGCTGCGCTGTGTTGCCATTACGGTCGCAGGTCTGATGACGTCACTCACGGCAGCCGGTGCAGAAGCAGCAGATACAGAAGCAGCAGGAGCAGCAGGTAGGTTTTTTCAGCGTTTTCTCCCCGGTTTTTTCCCGTTTCTTCACGGAGGTGGCTGGCGTTGCCTTCTACTCCTCCATAGCGCCACCGGAAGTCGATATCTCTCTTATTTCGAAACAAGTGTCCAATTTCCCTTGAAAACCATGGCTCTTTCCAATTTTTACTATTTCCTTTCAACCGAACAGGGACATAAAGATTCTGTATTCTTACAATTTCCCCTTTAAATGACCTCCATTTCTCTTCTACATCCTTCCCATAAAACAAAATGTCCCAATTCACTTCTTTTAAATCCTTACGCATTCCCTCAAAGTTAGCCTTTCTCCAATCAAAAATCTCCACCCTAGGTCCAGTTCTGACTCTCTCCATAATTATATTGAAACTAATGGTATTGTGATCACTGGTCCCAAAGTGCTCACCAACGCATACCTCCGTCACCTGACCTGCCTCATTTCCTAACAGGAGGTCCAGCACTGCCCCTTCTCTGGTCGATACCTCTATGTATTGCTGCAAAAAACTATCCTGCACACATTTTACAAACTCCAAACCATCCAGCCCATTTACAGAATGTGTTTCCCAGTCTATTTTTGGAAAATTGAAATCTCCCACAATCACTACCTTGTGCTTACTACTAATATCTGCTATCTCCTTACATATTTGCTCTTCCAATTCTCGCTCCACATTTGGCGGTCTATAATACACCCCTAAAAGTGTTGCTACACCGTTCCCACTTCTCAGTTCCACCCAAATAGTCTCCCTAGACGAGCCCTCTAATCTATCCTGCCAAAGCACTGCTGTAATATCCGCTCTGACAAGCAATGCAACACCTCCACCTCTGGTCCCTCCAATTCTATCACACCTGAAGCAACGAAACCCTGGAATATCTAGTTTCCAACCACAGCCCTCCTGCAACCATGTTTCACTGATTGCCTTGTAGGAGGTGAGAGAATGCAAGCCATGCCACAGCCGTCGAGAGTCCATCTGTGACTCCAGCTTAGTCAAAGTCTCCATGCCGTCATGGTGGCCTCCAGGAGGATGTGCCTGGACTTCTTATGTGACTCTAGATCACTAGTCTTAAATGCTACAAATGAATCTCCTGGTTCATATGGGGCTTCTGATTTGGGAATATTCGGATTGGTTTTGTAGATGCAAACATCCACATTTTCCTTATGAAGTTGGTGACGACTATGGCATAATCATTCAGGTTTGTGGATGAATCCTTGAAAATGGTCCAGTCTACTGACCCAAAGCAAGCCCTTAACCACTCTTCTGCATCTCCTGAAGAGCACTTCACATCCTCTTTGCCTGTGTTGCACTCTTCAGTCTCTGCCCGTTCAGAGGAAGAAGTAGTATTGCCATGTGGTCAGATGTTCCAAAGTGCAGTGAAGAATGGGGTTGTAGGCATTCCTGATGGTGGTCTAGCATTCAAATGCGTTGGGTCCTCTTCTGTTGAAGGTGATGTGTTGTTGGTGGTTAGGCTGATAATACTGAAAGCTAGCCCAGCGATGATAAGGAATGCTTCAGGCTATGCCGTTTCCTGCTTGTGATCACGACGCTCAGCTCCTCAAGTGCTAGCTTAACATCTATTTATATTTCCTTGGTGAATATGTTGGTATTATTTGCTATCATCACAAACCGTTTGCTCGTTACTGTTCTATAAATGAAGGATGTTACTACTTTGCATGAGTGCTGAAGGAGGGAAAGAGATCTGACCTGTGGAGATGGAGAGTGGGGAACAAGAAGTAGGACTGTGGAAACAAAGGATAAATGCTTGAGACATGGAACAGATGGTACAGAGAATATCAAATGCCAATGGATGACTTTTGAAACAGTAAAATAACTCTCTGATTCAGATTAAATCCTATACAAGGTATATTTTCGGAATTTTCCTACCCCTTCCCAAAGGCTCTAAATGCATGCTAGGGTGAAATAAATGTTGAAGCTTGTTTATCTGTGCAGGCTAATTATCTACATATTCCATCAAACTGGGTGTCATGCTAATGTCTGAGTGCATGTATATGCATGTCTGTGTCTTTGTGTTAAGTCTGTGAAGCAGAATCTGGCCTCTAAACTAAACTAACCTTGTCATTGGACCAAGAATTTGCCAAAGTCCTACGGTCTAATGGGTTAACCCTGAATCTAGGGGAGGAATTTCGGGGATTTCTGCAATACCTGCTCTGCGATAAGTGTCAACAACTGCTTCCCTGACCATCATCTAATGGGCCTGTTCCACTTAGGCGATCTTTTGTGGCGACTACAGGCGACTGCTGCAAATTTTTCAACATGTTGAAAATTTTTCGGCGACAGTGGCGACAATTTTTGTTGACGTAGGTGTTGTCGTAGGTGCTGTTGTATGTTGTCGCCAGGTGTCATAGATGATTTCCATTAAAACTAGTCCCTGGCAGTCGCCTAAATAGTCGCCTAAGTGGGGCAGGCCCATAAACAGGTCTGTTATGTCAATGAACCTGGTCCCTCAACAACCACATTGATGACAATAGATACGTTGTTGAATCAGAAGGCCATGAACAGATTACTTTCGGAGCCACTCTCAGCAAAGGCAGATGTCATTGATGAAATTCGATAACTCAATTTGTTCGACAGTCAAGTCACGAGTGTTTTATTATCCTATGTTCTGAGATACTACCCCGCCCATCAAATGGCAATCAGCATCTCTGATGATGCTGATTGCCATTTTGAGGCTGCGATTGTTGGAGGGGAGGTCAGTACCCGTGATGGGCGGGGTAGTATTCACAACTTTTTGCAATTTTTGTTCCTGGGCGTTCGAGTTGCCTAACCATGCCTGATGCAACTATTCAATATGCTCTCTGCTGTACACCAGTAGACGTTTACTAGAGTATTCATGGACATACTGAATCTCCCCAATCTTCTAAGGAAATAGAGGTATTGATGAGCTTTCTATGATTGTATCAATGTGCTGGGTCCAGGACATATCTTCACAGATATGCACGCCCAGGAATTTGAAATTTTTGACTCACTCCACCACTGTCCCATCGATGAAACTGATTTATGGATCCTTGACTATCCTCTTCCAAAGTCAACAATCAGTTCTTTGGGTCTATTGACGTTGAGAGTGTAGATTGTTGTTCTGGCACCAAATGAAACTTGAATGAATGAATAAGTTTATTGGCCAAGTATTCATATACAAGGAATTTGCCTTGGTGCTCCGCCCGCAAGTGACAACATGACATACAGTGACAGTTAATTGGCTGAATAATACACTGGCTGTTAAATACACTGAATTGGCACCGAGCTCATGGTCTGCTGAGAAGCTATAGTTACCGCCCTGCTTTGTACTTTGGACTCGTGGACAGTCTGCAGTAGGTACCTCTAAGTACCAGAGAAGTACTACGGAAGAAATAATTATCCTTAAATCTAACTGGCGGGATAGTCAAACCAATATCAACCCACTCCCCTAACCCAGTATCACCAGCATGGAGGTAGACACAAAATTCTGGAGTAACTCAGCGGGAAAGGCAGCATCTCTGGCGGGAAGGAATGGGTGAAGTTTCGAGTCGAGACCCTTCTTCAGACTCAGTGCAAGATTCAAACCAGCATCTGCAGTTCCTTCCTACTCATTTTCACCAGCATGGAGGTGGTGTTCATGTTTAATCAGCTCCAGGGGTAGGCCACATCATTCAATGCTTGACGTCAGTCTTCAGAAACAAATACTCTAATTTGTGCTCTGTTAGCAGAATGTGGATCCTGCATAGGATCCTTTATCCACCTTGGAATTTATGGAAGTAAAGTTAATGTATCAGAACTCCCAAGAGACTTCCAAAGAAGGAAAGGTAAAATTCAGCCTTCCAGCAGGATTCCCAGCATGGTAATTCGGATTTTTCTTTCAATCCCATTTTACCTTGCCCATAACCTTTAGTCAGGAAATCACTTAATTTGCCAAATTGTACTGTCATCAGTTAATTTTCATAAATATATGAACCTGGGACCATTTTTTATAAACTGTTTGGTCCTGTAACATGCAATGTTATCCCACTTTTTAAGAAAGGCGGCAGAGAGACCAGTTAGCCTGACATCGATGGTGGGGAAGATGCTGGAGTCAATCATAAAAGATGAAATAGCGGCACATTTGGATAGCAGTAACAGGATTGGTCCGAATCAGCATGGATTTACGAAGGGGAAATCATGCTTGACTAATCTTCTGGAATTTTTTGAGGATGTAACTAGGAAAATGGACAAGGGCGAGCCAGTGGATGTAGTGTACCTGGACTTTCAGAAAGCATTTGATAAGGTCCCACATTGGAGATTAGTGGGCAAAATTAGAGCACATGATATTGGGGGTAAGGTACTGACATGGATAGAAAATTGGTTGGCAGACAGGAAACAAAGAGTAGGGATTAACAAGTCCCGTTCAGAATGGCAGGCAGTGACTAGTGCGGTACCACAAGTCTCGGTGTTGGGACTGCAGCTATTTACAATATACATTAATGATTTTGATGAAGGGATTAAAAGTAACATTAGCAAATTTGCAGATGACACAAAGCTGCAAATGGCAGTGTGAACTGTGAGGAGGATGCTATGAGGATACAGGGTGACTTGGACATGGGTGAGTGGGAAGATGCATGACAGATGCAGTTTAATGTGGATAAATGTGAGATTATTCACTGGTGCAAAAACAGGAAGGCAGATTATTATCTGAATTGTGTCAAGTTGGGAAAAGGGGAAGTACAACTAGATCTGGGGGTCTTTGTTCATCAGTCAATGAAAGTAAGCATGCAGGTACAGCAGGCAGTGAAGAAAGCAAATGGCATGTTGGCCTTCATAACAAGAGGAGTTAAGTATAGAAGCAAATAGGTCCTTTGCAGTTGTACAGGGCCCTAGTGGGACCACACCTGGAGTATTGTGTGCAGTTTTGGTCTCCAAATTTGAGGAAGGACATTCTTGCTATTGAGGGAGTGCAGTGTAGGTTCACGAGGTTAATTCCCGGGATGGCGGGACTGTGACATGTTGATAGAATGGAGCAGCTGGGCTTGTATACTGTGGAATTTAGGATGAGAGTGGATCTTATTGAAACATATCAGATTATTAAGGGTTTGGACACGCTAGACGCAGAAAACATGTTCCCGATGTTGGGGTAGTCCAGAATCAGGGGCCATAGTTTAAGAATAAGGAGTAAGCCATGTATAACGGAGATGAGGAAACACTTATTCTCACAGTGAGTGGTGAGTATGTGGAATTCTCTGCCTCAGAGAGCGGTGGAGGCAGGTTCTCCGGATGCGTTCAAGAGAGAGCTAGATAGGACTCTTACAAATAGTGGAGTCAGGGCATATGGGGAGAAGGCAGGAATGGGGTACTGATTGGGGATGATCAGCCATGATCACATTGAATGGCGGTGCTGGCTCGAAGGGCCGAATGGCCTACTCCTGCACCTATTGTCTATTGAATAGCGGTACTGGCTCGAAGGGCCGAATGGCCTACTCCTGCACCTATTGTCTGTTGTTTATTGCATGGTACCCAGGGGCCTTCTGAATAACTATTGAAAAACATTATTTGATACAAGATACAAGATACATTTATTTGTCACATGTACCAATTGGTACAGTGAAATGTGTGGTCACCATACAGCCATACGAATAATAAAGAGCACGGAACATGATAGATTTTAAACACAGACAACCCCATACAGCGGGATCAAAAGTTTTCCACTGTGAGGGAAGGCTCCAAAATTGAACTGCAAAATTAAATAATAGTTGGAAACTATTATTGATACATAAGAAATATTTTTACATAGGTTTATGTTTTACATATTGCGGAACTGTTTTTATATATTTAATGATGCCACATGTCTCGATGCTTTTACTGAGAGTTTGCATACATGCCCCATATTATGTGACTATTGGAAAAACTGACTTATGACATCAGTGCTGCAAATTTATTTTAAATTAACATTTAAAATTAAAATCAATGGTAAAATAGAAAACTCAGGACAGTGGAAACTTAACCCACAAATTATAAAAAATAAAGCCACCCAGGAATATATCACAACTCAAATTAAGATTTTTTTTGAAATAAATGATCAACCAGAGATATCCCGTTCTTTATTATGGGAAACATTTAAAGCATATCTCCGGGGAATCATGATTTCTTCACAAGCATTCCATAACAAAAAGATTCGGAAAGAACAACAAGATTTAGAAAAGGAGATTAAACAATTAGATATACAGAATGCAACAAAACCAGATATAATATTACATAATAAAATTGTAACATTGAAATATAAATTAAACAAAATATATACAGATCAAGTGATAAAATTTTATCAACATACTAAACAATTACAGTTTGAATTTGGGGACAAACCCCAAAAATTATTGGCTCGACAACTAAGGAAAATTGAAGCGGAAAAAAAATCATACATAGGATTAAATCACAAAACGGTGAATTATTAATACAACCTAAAGATATTAATGAAAGATTTAAGCAATATTATAAAAATTTATACACTGCTAAAGCAACAGTAAATAAAATAGAAATAGATGCATTCTTAAAAAAATGTAACCTGAAAGGACTGGATTTACAAAACAGAGAATTATTAAAGGCTGATATTTCAATAAATGAAATTGAAGAATCTATTAGATCATTAAAAAACGGTTAAAACACCGGGACCCAATGGTATAGGTTCGGAATTTTATAAAATATTTCATGATTATATGGTTCCATACCTGAAATCATTATATGAACAGATACATGCACAACAGAAATTACCAGATACGTTGAATGAATCTATTATAACACTTATACCTAAAATGAATAAAGATTTGGACGAACCAGGATCATATAGAGCAATAGCTCTATTAAATACAGATCAAAAGATATTAACAAAAATATTAGCAAAAAGATTGAGTTCAGTCGTTAACGAACTAATCCATCCCGATCAAACAGGATTTATACCAAAAAGATACTCTTCATACAACCTAAGACGGTTGTTCGATATTATATATTCGAAAAGAGGTGATAAAAAAGATTTAGTAGTCATTTCGCTTGATGCAGAAAAAGCTTTTGACCAAGTAGAATGGCCTTATTTATTTTCGGTGATGGAAGCTTTTAAACTGGGGGAGGAGTTTATTACTTGGATTAAATTACTATATGCAAACCCAACAGCTAGAATAACAACAAATCGAATGTTATCAACTAAATTTAATTTATCTCGAGGTTGTAGACAAGGTTGTCCTCTATCACCTTTATTGTTTGCATTAGCAATAGAACCTCTTGCCCAGAGGGTGAGATTACACCCGGAAATATATGGATATGATACTACAGATACTAAGAATAAAATCTCCTTATATGCGGATGATGTATTACTTTATATCACTGAGCCAGAAATAAGTATCTGAAATTTGTTAAAACTAATAACGGAATTTGGATCACTCTCAGGATATAGTATTAATTGGAATAAAAGTGAACTTATGCCAATAACGGTGAAGAATTTACATATATTACAACAATTTCCTTTTAAGATAACAAATGAAAATATTAAATATCTTGGAATTTTTGTTACAAAAAGATTTGACTCTTTATTTAAATTTAATTTCCCTCCATTACTGCATAAATTAAATAAGAATATTTTATACTGGAAAAGCTTACCTATTTCAATGATAGGTAAAATTAATGCAATAAAAATGATTTTTCTCTCCACAATTATTATATTTGTTTCAATTAATTCCGATATATCTTCCTAAAAATTTTTTTAAAAAAAGTAGACTCCATAATTACTAACTTTATCTGGGATTATAAGAGCCATAGAATAAATAAAAAACACTTATGTAAATCTAAAATAAACGGAGGATTAGCATTACCAAATCTTATGTTTTATTACTGGGCAGTTAATATTAAAAATATGAATTTTTGGATAGAAGAATTAGATAATAAACCAAATTGGTTAAATATGGAAAAAGAAGATTGTTCTCCATTTGAAATTAGCTCTATAATATTTGCTAACACTAATGTAGCTAAGAAAGTTTATAATGAAAATCCGGAAAATGGAATCCGCATCTGGAAACAAATAAAGAAAGCATTAAAACTAAAATCTATACCATTAGGTCTTACAATTGCCAATAATTTTGTGTTTAAACCTTCAATGTTGGATAAGGCTTTTTTACAATGGAAAAATAAAGGAATTTCTAAGATGGGTGATCTTTATAAGGAAAATATTTTTCTTTCATTTCAAGAGTTACAACAAATTTATGGGCTACACAATAAAGAATATTTTAGATATTTACAAATTAGAAATTATGCTTCTGCAAATATACAAGAATTTAGAAATAGAAAGACAGAAAATTTAGATGAATGCTTGAATAAACACCCAAATACGGAAAAAATGATATATATATATAATATTTTATTGGAAAATGATACCCCATCAACAGAAACATATAGAGAGTCTTGGGAAAAGGAATTAGGTCAAATAATAAGACCAGAAATATGGGATGGAAGTCTACAACATATACATCATTGCTCGTTAAATGCTAAACATTCCCTTATACAGTTTAAAATACTACATAGATTACATTATTCTAAATCTAAATTACATTATATTTTCCCAAAGATATCTCCTACATGTGATAAATGTCAAATTTCAGAAGCAAATTTGTCACATTCATTTACTAACTGTATAAAAATTGTAGAATACTGGAATGAAATATTTAAGATAATTTCGAATGTTGTCAATATAAGTATGACTCCTGACCCAAAGTTAATTATACTTGGAATATTTGAAACTGACCAACTAATAACAATGAATCAAAGAACTTTTATTGACTACTGTCTAATAATTGGGAAAAAATTAATATTAAAATTTTGGAAAGGCCCTGCATTCCCAACAATCAAAATGTGGAATACAGAAATGTCGGAGACACTCCATTTGGAGAGATTGAGGCTTATCCTTATGGATAGGTTAGACCTCTTCAGAAGGATTTGGTCTCCGTATATTAAATATTTACAGGGTCATAACGGTTCGGCGCGAGGACTTGACTGAGGCCTGGATATTTGAATGGATGAAGAAATATATATAATAAATCATGAATATATCTTTTAGGGGCGAATTAATGACGAATATTCTATTTCTCCATCAAACCTTTCTTATTCTTTATTCTTTTTTCTATTTTCTTATATCTATATAAAAAATTAGAAAATAGTATAGAAACAAATGATCTTAACCTCTTAATACCGGTACAATATAAATATTATTAATTTCATGAGAATATTATTAGTATCTTATATTTTTAATTATATAAAATTGTGTATTTTCAATTATATAATAATTTTAAATTTAAAATCAGTGATAACACAAATATTGTTAACTTTACGAAAATATAATGAATATTATAAAAGTTTTACTAGTATTTCATATTATTAATCACATAATATTTAGCATTATACTTAAAATTAGAGACAAAATAAATAGTATTAACAGTATGAGTATATTGCTATTCAAAATGTGGAATACAGAAATGTCGGAGACACTCCATTTGGAGAGATTGAGGCTTATCCTTATGGATAGGTTAGACCTCTTCAGAAGGATTTGGTCTCCGTATATTAAATATTTACAGGGTCATAACGGTTCGGCGCGAGGACTTGACTGAGGCCTGGATATTTGAATGGATGAAGAAATATATATAATAAATCATGAATATATCTTTAAGGGCGAATTAATGACGAATATTCTATTCTCCATCAAACCTTTCTTATTCTTTATTCTTTTTTCTATTTTCTTATATCTATATAAAAAATTAGAAAATAGTATAGAAAACAAATGATCTTAACCTCTTAATACCGGTACGAATATAAATATTATTAATTTCATGAGAATATTATTAGTATCTTATATTTTTAATTATATAAAATTGTGTATTTTCAATTATATAATAATTTTTTAAATTTAAAATCAGTGATAACACAAATATTGTTAACTTTACGAAAATATAATGAATATTATAAAAGTTTTACTAGTATTTCATATTATTAATCACATAATATTTAGCATTATACTTAAAATTAGAGACAAAATAAATAGTATTAACAGTATGAGTATATTGCTAATATTATAAATGTATTATTAGTATCATGTATTCTTAGTTATATAAAATATATAACCTTGAAATTTATAATTAAGAACAATACAAATAATATTAATAGTATGAATTGATCATTAATATTATGTATTTTTACTATAGTAAAATAATGTACTCTTATTATTTTGTTTCTATAATAAATAAATATTAAAAAAATATATATATATATTTTCAGTGAAGTTGATTGTTGTTGAGAGATTTATTTGGTACATTGTCTGGAAAATCCCAAATGCCTACTAAATGTAACATATTTAGATGCTTAACAATATTGCAAAACAAAAACAATATGCTTGTGGCAGCATGAAATATATATTTTTAAAAGACACAAAGTGGTGGAGTAACTCAGCAGATTGGGCAGCATCTCCAGAGAACATGGATATGTGATGTTTCGGGTCAGGACCCTTTAGTCACGTTTTGGGTCGGGACCCTTCTTCAGACCTGCTGAGTTACTTCAGCATCTGCAGTCCCTTGTTTCTCTATGGAATATACATGGCACTGCAGAATTTTGCAGGAAGTATTAAACTATACAAACTAACAAGTAATTTATTAAATGGTTCTATACATTGTATATGTATGAAGCTCTTAAAGGCTCTAATTTAATCTGGATAGTTTTGGATGCTTTGCTTTGATGAAAATACAACATGTTTATCAGCTGTGTCATAGTATTGACTTGTAGAATTCCCCCTATTTTTTTTTAACTATTAGCTAATTAATATCATGTGTATCATAAAGATTAACTGAAATGAAGTGGGGAATCACATTCTGCATTTCTATCTGTGCTTCAGCAATTAGAAGTGCTTTTCTTTAGTCCTTGCATGTGATTGATAGGTATTATTATCCGTTATGCCTTCCTTGTCCAAATCAAATTGCACAATATTAATTAGTTGAGAAGTTACGAAATGACGTATTGACTATTTGATGTGTTGCCCTACATTATTCCAGCTACAGAAATAAATAATGAACATGCATAGTATTTATTATCTTTGCCATCGTCAGAAGTTGCCCTAAAGTGAATTCATAACAAGAGAATTTCAGTATAGCAGTAGAGGGTTCTTCTGCAGTTGTATAGGGCTCTGGTAAGACCACATCTGGAGTATTGCATACAGTTTTGGTCTCCTAATTTGAGGAAGGACATCCTTGTGATTGGGGCAGTGCAGCGTAGGTTCACAAGATTGATCCCTGGGATGGCGGGATTGTCATATGAGGAAAGATTGAAAGATTATAAAAGCACTAAACAAGCTAAATGCAGGAAAAAAATTCCCAATGTTGGGCGAGTCCAGAACCAGGGGCCACAGTCTTAGAATAAAGGGGAGGCCATTTAAGAATGAGGTGAGAAAAATCTTTTTCAGCCAGAGAGTTGTGAATTTGTGGAATTCCCTGCCACAGAGGGCAGTGAAGGCCAAATAACTGGATGGATTTAAGAAAGCGTTAGATAGAGCTCTAGGGGCTGGTGGAATCAAGGGATATGGGGAGAAGGCAGGCACGGGTTATTGATAGGGGACGATCAGCCATGATCACAATGAATGGTGGTGCTGGCTCAAAGGGCTGAATGGCCTCCTCCTGCACCTATTTTCTATGTTTCTATGTAACCAGTTAATTAGAGTGTAAATATTTAATACTTGCTAAGTTGACAGCCAGTTTGTTCATAACTATATCCCAGAAATGCTGACATGTTTGCTTTGGAGATGGTGAGAGAAAAAGTTATAAGGAAGAGCAAAATCAGCAATGTCAAATCTATTGAAGCCTTTCATAAAACTTAAACAGCCATGTCTAGGCTTTCCTTCAATGTCTTTGCAGGCCAGTAATAATAAGACATTGGTACTGCGGTGTTTGTGTTCTAAAGCATAGTCGCCCTTATGATAACATTCAGAGAATGGTATGGATGCCACAAATTTTTCCCACACTTTGTCTTCAAACCTGAGTTTGATGTTTTACAGATTTGCTAAACTCTGCTCAGCCCTGGATGTTTGACGTCAGAAACAATTTGTCAGTGATTTGTGCAGCTAGACTCCAGTGTATGAAGAACCTTTGACCTTATCCCTAAACAAATAAAACAGTTGTAGTGTTTCTGTTAATGGTGCCCCTTATCGGAGATTAGATATAGAGAAAAATGATGTTGATTTGTATGAGTGATGTCATTTAATTCCAGAAATTTTACTTGAACATAATGTTACATAAACAGAAAAAAATAGCAACAGTTAATGTTTTAATTTTAATTCTTCTACTTGGTAGAAATGAATTTCTATATTGCTTGAATCCTATGAAAATTATTCTTCGGAAAATGTGTTTGCACATCGCTATATTTGTTTTTACCTGATGATTTGTAGTGTTAAATCATGGTATGTCCATGGAATAAACAATTGGATCTATATTTGACAAATTTTAATTCAAAGTATTACAGGCAAAAAACAGGATCCAAGTGCTCAGCCTTATCAAAGAGCTGGCACAAACATGACAGGTTGAATTGTGTAAGAAGAAACTGCAAATGCTGGTTTACATTGAAGATAGACACAAAATGCTTGAGTAACTCAGCGGGTCAGGCAGCATTTCTGGAGAAAAGGAATAGGTGAGGTTTCTGGTCAAGACCTTTCATCAGGCTGAGAGTCAGGGAGGGGGAAACTAGAGGTATGGGAAGGGTACCTCTAGTCTCCCCCTCGTACAGAGATGCCAACAGGTACGGATTTCCCGTAATTTCCACGGAAAATTGGCCAATTACGGGCGGTACGATTTTCATATCATAAATCCCGGATTTTGCCGATTTTAAGTTAGCACATACTTGTTGGGAGTGTGTGAGTGAGTGTGAGTGTGTGAGTGCCAGTGATGGAAATGGGGGGGTACGCAGAGGGACGACGTTCTCCTACGTTCCAGTTTCCATCCTGTGCATGAATTCCCAGCTTTATCCTGCGCTACTTAATCCAAGGACGAGCGAACAATTGGACAGACGGGCGAAAGGAATGATCAACGATCATAGATGACATTTCGGATTGAGACCCTTCTTCAGACCGTCAGGGGAAAGAGGAGCAATAGATATAGATGGCACTAAGGACAAACAAATGGAAGATATGCCTCCCGTTTCCCTTTCCCTTGATTGTCAGTGTGAAGAAGGGTCTCTGCTCAAAATGTCACCTATTGCGCTCTACGATGGTTGCTTTCGTCCGTCTGTCCATGCATTCACTCACTCTTCGTGCTGGCGCTTCTCCGCTCAGACTCCGACACACACACACACGCACACGCACACATGCAGATCGGCGCGGGCCGGGACCAGGAGCAGGGTGCAGGATGACATCAAATGGGTCATGGCAGCTATCGAAAAAGTATGGAAATTATAAGGGGGGTGGGGGGGCTGGGGTGGCTCAGTGGGACGGGCACCGGCTCTGGGGAGTGGATGACTTTTCTGGTCGAGATCCTTCTGCAGATAATCACAAGTACTCTCACCGACGAGAGTTCAGTTCAGTCTGAAAAAGAGTCTTCTCTCCAGTCGCTGCCTGTCCCGTTGAGTTACTCCAGCTGTATGTCTAACTTAAATTTCAAGAGTTAAATTAAAAAACACAGAGTGCTGGAGGAACTCAGCGGGCTTCGCGGCATCTGTGGAGGGAATGGATTACGAGTTGTTTCGGGCCAGGGTTCTTCTTCAATAGGAAGGAACTGCAGATCAAAGATACTAGAGCGGATACTAGTATCTTTGCTGCAGATCAGGCATGATATTCTTCCGATTTAAATCGTAATTTCGATTTTATTGTTTTCCTATTTTTATTTTTTTGCGCCCGATTATTTGGTGGCCAATCAACGACTGTCTCTAAGGGGGTTGCGTCCAATCACCGACCAGCTACCCTTAAAATTCCCGCCCAATCAGCCGCCGTCTCCAAGGGCATTGTGTCCAATCACATAATGCGCTGGTCACTTGGCAGCCAATCAGACAGTCTCCTAGGGGCCTTTTGATCAATCACCGACCTGCTTCCCTCACTAAAGCAGACGATGGCTGCAGCCAACACACACACACAGACAGAGACAGAGTCCCCCCCCCCCCCTCCTTCCCAACCTCAGCTTCACGGACCCAGAGTACCCTTAGTTCCTAAACCCATTTCCATCACTGGAGTGTGTGTGTGAGTGTGTCTGTGTGTGTGAGTGTGTCTGTGTGTGTGAGTGTGTCTGTGTGTGTGAGTGTGTCTGTGTGTGTGTGTGTGCGCGTATATATGTGTGAGTGTGTGTGTCACGTTTATGTAATACCAACTAATGAACATACAGGTATGTTAATGTTAACATTATGCGCTATCGCTTGCCTGTGGGAGCCGCGCTTGCCATCATGCAGAAAAAAAATTGCTTCGCGCAAAAAATTACTGATTTTGTCTCCAAATTACTGATTTTTAGCCTTATGATTACTGATTTGTGCTCTGGAAGGTTGGCATCTCTGCTCGTAGGTGAGGGGTAACTTTTTTACGCAAAGGGTGGTGGATGTATGGAACAAGCTGCCAGAGGAGGTAGTTGGGGCAGGCATTACCCCAACATTTAAGAAGCAGTTAGACAGGGACATGGATAAACCAGGTTTGGAAGGATATGGACCAAATGCTGGCAGGTGGAACTAGTGTAGCTGGGACATGTTGGCTGGTGTGGGCAAGTTTGGCCGAAGGGCCTGTTTCCACACTATATCACTCTATGACTCTATTGTTACAGAACTTGCAGATTTAATTCTGAAAGCCATGGGGTGGCAGATATTGGGACTTGATCTAGAATTAGCACATAGTTGAGAATAACCTCAGAAAAGAGAGCATAGTTGGGGTGCGTACGATGGGAAAAAAATTGGTTTTGGCTATGTTTATAATGTCTGAGCGTGGGCTCAACTGGGAAGATCTCGAAAGAACTGCCAACAACCGAGTGAGGTGGAGGACATTCGTCAATGGCTTATGCTCCCTAGAGGAGCAAAGGCCTAAAGAAGAAGAAATGTTTGTAATCAGGATTATGCAAATTAAGTTCAAAGTGAAAAAGTGTATGTTCACCCACTTGCTACCAAGGCAGGTGAAAATTGAAGTCATAGGAATTCTGAAAGAACAAATGAACTTGGGTGTTAAAATGCAAATAAAAACGAGTCATGAGTGTTTTATTGTCATATTTCCCAGTGTATATATACACAAATTATATATATATATATATATATATATATATATATATATGTGTGTGTGTGTGTGTGTGTGTGTGTGTGTGTGATATATATATAAAACAAACAATCATAGTGCAATAATAGTCTATGCATTTCTGAGCTTTTTGGTGGTTGTAATGTTTAATAGCCTAATGGCTGTAGGGAAGTTGTTTCTGTACCTGGATGTTACAGTTTTCAGGCTCCTGCACCTTATTTCCGATGGTAGGGGTGAAAAGAATGTGTGGCCATGGTGGTGTGGGTCTCTGATGATGCTGGCTCCTTTTTTGAGGCATGGACTCCGGTCCTTTATTTCAAAAGCAAGAAAGTAGCGTTTCAGTTGTTTGGAGTTTTGGTCTAAGCCCTTTTATGCTTGATTTTGAGTAAGATTGATTAGTTTTGGAGGATGCATTATTTTTACCAACACTATTTTGGAACTAAAGATGCATGGTGAGCATCGAATGGCATTGAATATAAGAGAAGGAAATCATGATGCAGCTTTGTGGAACTTTGGCCATTATTGGAGTATTGTGTGCAGTACTGGTGTCCTCAATACAGGAAGGATGTGGCCGCCTTGGAAAGGGTGCAGAGAGAGTTTAATCAAAATGATGTCTGAATTAGGATTATAAGATACAGGGAGAGGTTGGACAGACTGGGATTGTTTTTTCTGAAACATCGGAAGTTAAGGGGAGATTGAAGGGCTAAGGTAGTGTTAAGGGCCTGTCCCACCAATTTTTAGGTGACTGCCGGCGACTGTCATAGTCGTAGCAGGTCGCCGAAAAACGGGCGACTGGACCCCCCGCGACAATGTCTACGACAAGCTACAGCAACCTACCACCTAGTCAGCGTCAAGCTATGGCAAGTTACCAACAACTGGCGACCCATTAGGATGTCCACCTACAACAACCTACGTCTACACAGGCGACAACCGAAGTCAACCTACGCCCACCCGTGACAAGCTACGACCCTGTCGGCGACAACTGAAGACAATTCAGTCACCGGTACCTATCACCGGTTGACGTAGGTTGACGTAGGTAGTCGCCAATGGAATGCACCGGTGACAAACTACGTCAATGGCGGCAACCTACGACAGCATCTACGTCCGGAGAAGTCAAGCTACGCTCATTGTCGCCAATCCACTGTTGCTGACTGTCGCCTAAAATTTTTGAACATGTTGAAAATCCTGCGGCGACCAGAAAGACGCTACCACTCTTTGGACGACTGAGGAGACTACTCTCGACCATACAGGCGACAAACCGGCGACCATGTGGGGACAGCCTAGTCGCCTGTAGTCACCTAAAAAATAGCCTAAGTGGGACAGGCCCTTTAGTGTGCGGGGATCGCTGGTCAGTGTGGAGTCGGTGTCCCAAAGGGCCTGTTTCCACGTTGTATCTCTAAACTAAACTAAATACAATGGTGGAAGATGGAGTCATGCCACGAGAGGGGAAGGTGAAGGCAGCTGCTGGAAGGTGATAAGTAGGAACAAAAAAGACAATGCTGGAATCTGACATCTTGTGTTCCCATTATTACTTTCCAGCATCCGTCTCCACCTTCTCTGTGCCTCACTTGCATGTCTCTCTATGTTTGCATTATGTTTTCTTTTTGCCTTCGTCCATTTGCCAGGTGCCTCTTTCCCCCAACTCCACTTCTCCCCTCACCTACCTAGTACCATATGTCAATCATCCTTTACCCCTCCTTAGTTCCTCCAGCACACTGTGTGTTGCTTCATATTCCAGCAAGCTCTTGTGCCTCCAATTACCAAAACTCTTTTGTTGGAGAAGGAGTTTCTATAAATTTTAATGAACTTATGGAACTTTCCTTAAAAGCTTGTTTTATTTCAAAATGCTTATTGGAATAATTATTTTTTGAATTTTAGCACAAGCTGATCATTGCAGTCTTCTCTAATCTTCTTCTTTACGAAATGTTAACCAAACAATGTATTGAGTTTCTATTAATAATTCTAGTTAATCAAACATTTATGACTTTATCTGAGGTGATATGGTGCATTTGGAGATTGGGTACCATTTGAAAACTTGGTACACTTGTGAACCATAAATTGCAAAAAATTGGTGGTTAAGTAAACTGCGAATAAATATTAGATGGTTGTCAGGGAGGGGATTAAAAGACTGTAATCTAATCAAGGAATAGAGATAACATTACAAACTGCGCGACTAGAACTCAAGCAGTTTGCCAGCTGAACTGCAAGATTAGGTTACTCCTTAATGCTCTGACAACTTATAATTATATTATATATAGAGCTACTTTTGAAACATTGGACAACAGCCATCTTTGATATTTTGTTTTTGCATAGGTGATTTAGTCCAACACAGGATATGTGGTTATTTCAGTATATATAATATTCACTCTCCATGATATATTAATCAATGGCATAACTGAATTTATCCTTGTGAATTAATTGATTTTGTTATACAGTTTTCACACTATAATTTAACTTGGGGAATTAAATAACTATTTAACATGCTCACAAGTTTTCTGCCGCGTATGCAGTTGAACCCCTGTCTCACGGTGCGAGTTGGCCCACGAGTGACCCCGAGTTTTCACTCGTGGTGATCACGTAGCGGGAACGTCGGAACTCGGACGAGCAACGAGAAACCTGTTAACTCGTGAAAAAAATCAAACATGTTTGATTTTTTCCACGAGTCAAATTAACTGTTCAAGTTAAAAATTGAAACATTTAAACTCGTTGTAAAAACGTAGTGGCCCGTGCGTTTACCTTAGTGACTCGTGAGTCTACCATGGGAACTTTCTTATAATCTGTTCGTTCGCTCAAGTAAAGACTGAACCAAAGATAGACACAAAATGCTGGAGTTCAGCGGACCAAGCAGCATCTCTGGGGAGAAGGAATGGAGTCGAGACCCTTCTTCAGACTTACCCGAAACGCCACCCATTGTGTTAAACCACTGTACAATATTTAAAAATATTTATAACCTGTATCTATTTACTTGGGTGACAAAATAAATGCATCGAAACCTAAAAGCGAGAACGATAAAATAAATAGGTCCGATATTTGCATAAAATCATCTCCTAGATTTTAGAAATTATGCAAAAGCCCGGCTTTAGCATTCAAAACTGCAGCATTTCAAATTATCTAATTTATAAAAATACATTGAGAATCAATGATTCATAATGGAATGACTCCGCTCTTCAGTAGAAACAATTAATTTCCTCTGGGGTTTTTTTAACAGACATATTCTCTTTTTAAACCAGAATTAGTTTAGTTCTTTTTGTTTGGAGCCTTTCCCGCCATTTTATTTCTCAATATCATCCAAGCTCCTCCATTGAGAAAATCTCCACTGAACGCACCGGTTCTGATGGAGGAATTATAACATATATAGTGGAAATGTCAACATCTTTTTGATCTTGGGGTAGGTGGGGCGGGCAGACTCACTCACCGCTGCCGCAGTGCACCGGGCATGGACAGCAGAACTGGCCGCCACTTCCGGGGATAGAAGCAGCTTGGGTGCGAGCGGCCGCCGGCACCCGGCAGCAGGACCGGCTGCCACTTCAAGCGCCTTCTGCCGGCCCGCTCACCTCCGGCAGTGCTCTTCGTCTGAACATATCTCACCTGCCGCTCGCCGGCTTCGCCCATGTCAACCGCGTCCCGCAAATCCTTAAATTTCCACAGCCAAGTAACCTCAACTGGTCCCGTGAACACGCTGTCGGAATTTAAAGATTTGCGGGAAACCGGCCGGCGAGTGGCAGGTGAGAGGTGTTCATACGGAGAGCACTGCCAGAGGTGAGCGGGGACCAGCAGAAGTGGCTGAAGTGGCAGGGTCCCGGCGGCCACTCGCAGTCACCCGAGCTGCTTCCTCCCTCTGAAGTGGCGGCCAGTTCTGCTGTCCGTGCCTGGAGCGCTGTGGCAGCCACCCAAGCTAATTCACTCCCCAGCCACAATAAAACCATATAGCAATTACAGCACAGAAACAGGCCATCTCGGCTCTTTTACTCCATGCCGAACACTTACTGTCACCTAGTCCCATCTACGTGCCAGAGTCCCAGAGTGTGGCAAGTGGGTTACTGACCCCAATCCCCTCCTTCACAACGCCAGACTCCCCAAACATTGTGAACTGAGCTCTCCCCCCCCACCCCGGGAAATAAAGTTCGCATTTTCCCTTTGTAGGTCATATCAATAGATGCGGCTGCGCTGTAACTCAAAGCCACAGGATGGAGATGTCTTCTTTAACATTGTTGCTTTATTAAAACATACCTTCATTCACGGTTGGCTCAAGAGTAACAGGAGAGGAACTTGGTAACTCGAGAGAGGAACTTGGAACATCGCAGAAATGACACACCCGTGGGAACTCGGTTAAACACTTGATCATAAACTTGAAGTCTCGTACACAACCACGAGTCTTTCACTCGGGGTACCTCGTGGGTCAACTCGCACCGTGAGACAGGGCCATAAGATCAGGATGTTTAGTTATAGTACCAAGTCTGTGCTGACAGCTGATATATGGTGGAAAAGTTGATATAGAATTGCACTCGGCTTTCGGGTGAGAGTTCGAGAATGAAAAATTAATCGGGATATTCATTTGTTGACTTTTCGTAGCGTATATAAATGTGCATTTTTGATTCATTCAGTAAGTACAGGATCAGGCTTGTGGCTATGCCTCCATGGTTAAATAATGTTTATTGCTTGTAAGCTGTCAACAGGTTGGGCTGGAACTATGGAAAGAAAGCATAGTAAAGATTCTGATTGAGAGAAAACTGTTAAAGAACTGGAAATTATACAAAACTGTTAAATCATGCAGCGCTGAGCTAGGAAAAATTAAAGAAAGAAGAGTGAAAGAGTGGAAGGCACAAATGACTAAATGAAGAATTATGGGAGAAGACAAAACAATTGTTATGGGACCAGAAACTAAAGATGCAGTGGACGATAGTATATCTATTATGTGTCCAGCTTGCAAAGAATAACCGTGCTCCAGCGCCATCTTGAATAGTGTCTTCAGGAGATTTTGATCGTTTCGGCAGAGCCATTGGTAGCATCTGTTGATTAGGGAAATGGAGATCGTGGTTCTGACCAAAAGTTGTTGATCTCATGTTTAGACCAACATTCTGTTTCATTAATTAAAAAGTAAGTTGCTGATCATTAAGGCAAGATCTTGGAGGTCCGGTGAGTGGCCAAAGTTGTTGTTCTGTTTAAAATGGGAAGTAGAAACATAGAAAATAGGTGCAGGAGTAGGCCAGTCGGCCCTTTGAGCCAACACCGCCATTCAATATTGTAGATGGTTTATATGCAACCAATAATATAGTTACCTCACTCCCATTAACCCCGCCCAGTTAACATCAATCATAACGCCTTCCCCTCAGTAGGAAAATGTAGCCGGTGCTTGAAGGTGTATGTAATACCCAGTGCTATCATTAAAAGATGTTGCACACTTAAGAGCTTGTAAAGTTTTCATTTACATGGTGTCAAAGCTGGAAGATACTTGCGTCTCCTGTTTACCGGTTTTTATTTCTTTTTTTTGATTTGTGTTTTTTGTGCTTTTGATCTCTTTGGCCATGGCGTCCTCTTGCAGAAAGCCCGAGCAGCTTGTCTTTGATGCTGACATCTCTGAGCGCTGGGCCACGTTTGAATTTGATTTCACACACTTTGTCAACGTCGCACACCGCGCTGATCCTGACTCCCTTAAAGCTTCACTCCTACTCAACCTTGTCGGACCTGATGCCATGAAGAGAGCCAGAACTTTCACCTACGCTCCAGCGGTCCTGGGCGTCGATGATGAGGTGATTACTCCTGCAGAGTCTGCTGACGATCCCGCTTGCCTGCTACGTAAGTTCAGGGAGATTTGTGACCTGCCCTCGAACCGCATTCTAGAGAGGGCACGGTTCTTTACGAGGAGACAGTTGCCGGATGAACCTGTTGAATGTTTTATTGCTGATTTGCGTCATCTCGCCCAGCGGTGCCGTTTTGGCGACATGACAGACCAGCTCACTAGAGACATTTTAGTAACTGGCATGCGTGACCAGAAGCTGCGATGTGAGCTTTTGAGGGATCCGGATCTAACGTTGGACAAAGCTATGCATGCCTGCAGATTGTCTGAGGTCGTTGTTTTGCAAGAGGACCACCGGGACTCGGGCAATAAATCTGTCAACCTGGCAGGGTTTAGGAGCCCACAGCCTCGGGTGGGAAACAGTGTTTTTCTGCCGCGTGCCCGCCCTGGACCTGGCGATGTGCCCCGAAAAAGGTGCCCGAACTGTAACTACATGCACCATAGACTGTCGACGTGTCCCGCCTTTGGTAAAACCTGTAACTTTTGTAAAAAGCTGAACCATTTCTCAGCCTCCTGTCGCTTACTCCGTTCCCGTGGGAGCCAGGCACAAGCTTCCAGTCCCAGTCTAAACATGCTGCTGCAATCTGATCTCTGTTTCGACTCACAGCCCAATTTAGTTGAATGCAATGGTGCAGAGCCAATTAATTCTGCCAAGGACTCTCATGTGTTTACCCTCCTACAGACACCCGCCCACCGCAATGATCCCTCCGTACCTGTGACTGTCAATGGCGTAACCTTCTCTGCCAAATTAGATACTGGCGCGAGAGTCAATGTTTTGTCCATGAATCTTTTCAACAAGATAAGGAATAATGAGCCTCTGGTTGTTGACGATGCTACCCTGCACGCCTATGGTGGAGAGATTCTAAGGCCTGCGGGGAGGGCCACTTTAACTTGCGTACTGCAAAAGGCCACAAGAAACCTGGTTTTCTATGTTTTGAACTCTGACTGTGTAACCCTGTTGGGCAACCGTGCGTGCCAGGATCTTGGCCTGGTCTCCTTTGACCGCACGGTCCACAAAGTGCAACTGTCGTTTGACCCGGTTGCTGAATACCAGGACCTGTTCGACGATGACCTGGGGAAGTTACCAGTGTCATACCATATTTCCATTGACCCAAATATACAACCCGTGGTCCGCGCACCTCACAGGGTGTCTCACGCCATGAAGGACAAGGTCGAGGCGATGCTCAACGAGATGGTCGAAAAGGGGGTGCTAGTAGCAGTTAGCGAGCCCACCGATTGGGTCTCCACCATGGTTGCCACGATTAAGAAAGACAAGAACGAGATAAGCGTGTGTATCAACCCGAAGGACTTAAACCTTGCCATCAGGCGACCACATTACCCCATGCGGTCTGTTGAGGATGTGGCGGCAAAGGTCGGGCAAGCCACCATCTTTTCGGTCCTAGACGCTAAGAACTCGTTTTGGCAGGTCCCGTTGGACAAAGCGTCTTCTGACCTGACGACCTTCGCCACACCGTTCGGCAGATTCAAGTTCCTGCGAATGCCATTCGGCATCAATTCTGCTAGCGAGGTGTTCCAGCAGACGATGGAGCAATTATTCGCGGACCTGCCATGTGCCATCATCGTGGATGATATCCTGGTTTATGGGAAGGACATTGCCGAGCACGACCTGAACCTCCGCCGCGTCCTGGATCGCGCGCGACAGGCGAACCTGAAGCTGAAATCCCAAGAAGTGCCGGTTTCGTGTCTCAGAGGTCACGTATGTTGGACATGTTTTCACCCCTAACGGACTAAAGCCCGACCCCTTGAAGGCAGCTGCCATCTCCGAGATGGCAGCCCCCACCGACGTGCCAGGTCTGCAACGATTCTTGGGCATGGTGAACTACCTTGGCAAGTTTATACCAAACCTCAGTGAGCTGAGTGCTCCCCTGCGGCAGCTGACAAAAAAGGATATCGCCTGGACCTGGCTCCCATATCACCAGCAGGCCTTTGACCGCCTCAAGTCGAAACTGATTAGCACTCCGACGTTGCGGTTCTTCGACGCGAGTCGCCCCATCACCATCACCTGTGACGCTTCCAAGTTCAGCCTGGGTGCGGCTTGCCTTCAGTCTGTCGATGGATCGCTGCATCCTGTCTCCTATGCCTCCCGCACCATGACGGACACCGAGCAGCGGTACGCTCAGATCGAGAAGGAGCTGCTCGCGGTGGTGTTCGCCTGCTCCAAGTTCAGAGACTTCCTGTTCGGCAGCAGATTTACGGTCGAAACCGACCACCAGCCACTGGTGACAATCCTGAACAAGCCGATTCACGCTGCCCCTGCCAAGCTGCAGCGTATGATGCTGCAGCTCCAGCGTTTCGACTTTGACATAATCTACAAGAAGGGCACCGAGATGCACATTGCGGACACCCTGTCGCGAGCCCCGCGTACCTCCTGCGCTCGCCACCCCTACGAAACAGAGGACTTGCTCGTACTGGGCGTTAACTTTATTCCCACCAAGCAGCTACAGGTTTTGGCCGAGCACACCGCTGCCGATCCGGTTTTGCAGCAGCTTGCCTCTGTGATTAAAGCAGGGTGGCCAACAAAGCGCTCCGCCGCGCCATCTGAAACTCAGCCTTTCTTCCTGGTCCGCGACGAACTGGTGCTCCAGGATGGCGTTATCGTCAAGGGACATAAAGTTGTGGTCCCGTCCTCCCTGTTTGACTTTTACTTTTGTGCAGCCCACAGCGGACACCCTGGGGTCGATGCAACACTCGCCCACGCTCAGTGCCAATTCTATTGGCCTGGAATGGCCAAATATATCCGAGACCGAGTTTTCTGCCTGCTCCACGTGCAACAGTCTTGCGCCACACCAGCAGCGACAGCCCCTGCTGCAACAGCCCGCCCCTGCTTTGGCCTGGTCCTCGCTGGCTGCCGACATATTCGAGTGGCGTGGTAACCACTACCTTGTCCTGGTCGACTCGTACTCCAACTGGTTCGAAGTGGATTTGCTGACATCCCTCACGTCGGAGATGGTGATCCGCAAGCTGCGGAAACACTTCTCCACTTTTGGGACCCCGGTCAGGCTGCAGACTGACAACGGCAGGCAGTTTACAAGCCGAGAATTCAAAAGCTTTGCCGACAAGTGGAACTTCGTGCATTTCACCAGCAGCCCAGAGTACCCACAGAGCAACGGCCTAGCAGAACGGGCCGTCCGCAGCGCCAAGCTTCTGATGGAACAGGCGCAACTATCCAATTCTGATTTGTATTTGGATCTCCTGAACCTCAGGAATGTTTCCAGGGATCCGGCCATGGGGTCACCTGCTCAGCGTCTGATGTCCAGAACTACCAGATCCACCGTCCCGATTGCCCAGCGCCAGCTGAAACCTCGGGTGCTGGAGCCCGCCTCCGTGCAGAGGCGAATTCAAGAGAAACATGACAGCCAGCGGCGTTCCCACGATCGGTCGTGCAGACCACTCGATCCTCTTTTGCCCGGACAGGTTGTTCGATTGCAGACCGCCAGTGGTCACTACCGTCTGGCCACCGTGGTTGGGGTGGCCGACTCACCTCGTTCGTATCTGGTCGACTGTGAGGGTTCCATCTACCGAAGAAGCCGACAACACCTGCTTGCGGTTAATGAGCCACAGCCGCAGCCCCCTGGGCCCTATGCCCTCCACTCTCCTATCAGCAGCCGGCTGCCGCCCCGGCTGGTGTTCCCTGCATGCCTCGGTCCCCGTCGCGGGCGCCTGGTTCCCCTCTGCGCGGGTCCCCTGTTGCCGATCGCGGTTCTCCTCTCCTGTTTCTCCCACCCCAATGCCCTTCCCTGGTTCCCCGGCTGCCTTGCGTCCTCCTGCTTCTTCTGCTCTTTCGGGGGGAGGGGGAGACGTCCGTACGCGCTCGGGCAGGATCAGTAAGCCGCCTGTTCGCTACGGCGATTTCGTTTAATTCTGCTGTTTAATTCGGTTGTCGTGACAACAATCTGTTTTTTTTGATTTCTAAGGGGAAGGATGTAGATGGTTTATATGCAACCAATAATATAGTTACCTCACTCCCATTAACCCCGCCCAGTTAACATCAATCATAACGCCTTCCCCTCAGTAGGAAAATGTAGCCGGTGCTTGAAGGTGTATGTAATACCCAGTGCTATCATTAAAAGATGTTGCACACTTAAGAGCTTGTAAAGTTTTCATTTACAAATATGATAATGGCTGATCATCCTGAATTGGTACCCCATTCCTGCTTTCTTCCCATATCCCTTGATTCTGTTAGCACTAAGAGCTATATCCAACTCTCTCTTGAATACATCCAGTGAATTGGCCTCCACTGCCATCTGTGGCAGAGCATTCCACAGATTCACAACTCACTGGGTGAAAACGTTTTTTCTCATCTCAGTCCTATATGGCCTACCCCTTATTCTTAAACTGTGACCTCTGGTTCTGGACTCCCCCAACATGGGGAACATTTTTCCTGCATCTAGCCTGTTCAATCCGTTAATAATTTGATATATGTTTCTATAAGATCCCCTCTGATCCGTCTAAATTCCAGTGGATATAAGCCCAATCGATCCATTCTTTCATCATATGTCATTCCCGCCATCCCGGGAATTAACCTGAACCTACGCTGCACCCCCTCAACAGCAAGAATAGCAATAACAAGTAAGGGTAATCTAGGAAATTATAGGTATGTGAGCCTCACATCAGCAACTGGGAAGGAGAGGATTCTTAGGGTTAAGAATTACTCGTATTTTTGGAAAATAATGTACAAAATCATGAGAGGAATAGATTAGATAGACGCACAGAGTCTTGCTCAGAGTAGGGGAATTGAGGATCAGTGGATATAGAAACATAGAAACATAGAAAATAGGTGCAGGAGTAGGCCATTCGGCCCTTCGAGCCTGCACCGCCATTCAATATGATCATGGCTGATCATCCAACTCAGTATCCTGTACCTGCCTTCTCTCCATACCCCCTGATCCCTTTAGCCACAAGGGCCACATCTAACTCCCTCTTAAAAATAGCCAATGAACTGGCCTCAACTACCTTCTGTGGCAGATAATTCCAGAGACTCACCACTCTCTGTGTGAAAATTTTTTTCCTCATCTCGGTCCTAAAGGAATTCCCCCTTATCCTTAGACTGTGACCCCTTGTTCTGGATCTCCCCAACATCGGGAACAATCTAACTGCATCTAGCCTGTCCAACCCCTTAAGAATTTTGTAGGTTTCTATAAGATCTCCTCTCAGTCTTCTAAATTCTAGACATAGGTTTAAGGTGATGGGGGAAAGATTTAATAGGGTGGTGGCTGTATGGAATGAGCTGCTGGAAGAGGTAGTTCAGGGTTTGGTATTCCGAAAAACGCAAGGAATCATGGGATTTGTTAAAGGTCATTCACCATAAAGAAAGAGCGAATGACGCGCTGGTTGATGAAATTGTGTATAAATTCTTATCTTTATTCATAATTTATGTGTAAAAATATATTAAATCTGAGGAACAGGGGTGCCGTGTGGTCACATAAAAGGAAAATTAAAGTATTTCATACTGGAACACAACGATGATAGTTTCTGAGTCAAATTCTACAATTCTGCTAATTTCAAGGCAATGAAATTCTTCAGCCAACCCCTGCCGGGCCAACCGACAGCCCCGGACCGACGACACCAGCGGTCCCAGCCCACAGCCAGCACGGAGAAGAAACTCCACTCCCGCCGGGCCAACCGACAGCCCCAGACTGATGACACCAACGGCCACAGGCCCACAGCCAGCGCGGCAAAGAAGTGCCAACTCCAGCCCAACCGGGCTGGGGACCGCCAGCCAGCCCCCCTGGCGCCAGCGAAAACCGAGCACCAGCGATGCACACAAAGTGCTGCAGCAACTCAGCCTTCGCCCCACGCCAGCTGCAAGTCCGGACCGACACCTCCAGCTGCCCCCGGACTGGGACGGGACACCCGGGAGGGGACGGGGACGGCCCAGCAGCAACACAACAACGCCCGCAGACCCGGGCCCGATCTCGCTCACTCAGCCAAGCATAAAGCAATAAGAACGATTAAATAATCTTAGCTTTTAACAAAGGAACAATAAATATAACTATTTCATGGTTTTGAAAGCAGTATTTTCCACCTATTAGGATCAAAGCTGGAAAAAACGGAAGAAATGAAGGTGTATGTACACAGCTCCACTGCTTTCCAGCAATGTTTATGCATAGTGACCTTTGACCTGGGCATGCGCAGTCGGAATACCGAATTTGCTTATTGCAACGTTTAAGAAACATTTAGACAGGTAGATGGTACATTTAGAAAGGTTTAGAGGGATATGGGCCAAACGCAGGCAGGTGGGACTATTGTAGATGGGACATGTTGGTCGGTGTGGGCAAGTTGGGCCGACGGGCCTATTTCCGCGCAGTATGACTCTGAGAATGGGCTAATCAGGGACAGTTCAGCATAACTTTTTGGGGGCAATTCATGGAATCCACAGTTATTTAGTAGTTTGTATTCGGAACTGGGTTACACATTGAAGACAGGGGACGGGTGGAATGATATTATCTTGCCTGGAGGTCGGTGACCTGTGGTGTTCCACAGGGATCCGTGCTGAGACCACTAGTTTGCGATGTATAGAAATGACCTGGACGAAAATGTAGATGGGTTGGTTAGTAAGTTTGCAGATTATACCAAAATTAACTACCCAAGAAGAATATAACTTTACTCAGAGGGTGGTGGCTGTGTGGAATGAGCTTCCAGCAGAGGTGGTGGAGGCAGGATCGATTTTAACATTTAAAAGTAAAGTGGATAGGTATATGGACGTGAAGGGAATGGAGGGGTATGGTCTGAGTGCAGGTAGATGGGACTAGGGGAAAACGAATGGTCGGCACAGACTGGAAGGGCCGAGAGGGCCTGTCTCCGTGCTGTAATTGTTATATGGTTATATGGTTATAATATGAGCACTGAAAGGTCAGTATGTGAATGGGAGGAGGAGTTAAAATGTTTAGCAAGCAGGAAATCACCTGTTCCTATACATCCTGTCTTATATCCATCCATTTCTGAAGCAGATTATCTAGTGGTATAACATTGCTGTTAATGGGAACTTGCCAAAAGTTAAATAGATGTTGCATGTCGTAAATTATACCAGTCGGCATAAATACTTCATTGACCAACAAGTATTTTTGGGTATTTTAAGAGGTTAAAAGGCACTATATAAATGCAAGTCATTTTTAAATAGTAGGATGGATCTTGGTATCCTGGGATAACTGGAGATAGAGATAGAGAGAGAGAAGGCTGTGTGTATGGCAGGGAAAGATTCTGAGGGTGCCAGTTGGTAAGGTTCAGTAGATAATGAAGTGAGGTGGAGCAGACTTTAGAGGGATTTGGGTTTGCTGGCATTATTTGTGGCTTGAGAATTCAGTTGTATGTCCGGATGGCAAATCTAGGCCCTGTTTAATCATTGTATGCCATTCTTCCCATTCCAAGAATTTTCCAAGCTGCTATTGATGTTTTAACTGCTCTTGGTTTCCCATTATATCTTTCCTAAAATCAAAATTTCTTGCCTGTGTTCCCGCTATCCAGCATTTATGGCTAAATTCCATGTTCCTGCCACCCTAGCACATGCCAAAGTACGCACTGGGAAATCAAATATCGGAAGCATAGAGTTACTAAATGGGTTGCATAGTTTAACTTGATTGTATTTCCTGCTATTTGCCAGGAATGGAAAATAGCTCACCAATTCGTGCACTGCCGTTTCAGGAATGTCTACAATCTTTAGTTTTAAAATGAATTAAAATTTAAAAAAGTAGAAATGAAATTTTTAATAGGAAGCAAAAGAAATTCAAAGAAGGGTATAGTGGACTTTGTTGATGTAAACTGCAAATAATTATTTTAAAATATTTCAAAGTTGATTTTAAAATGTACTAGACCACGTGGGACTGGGGGGGGGGGGGGGTGCGGCGTCACAGGGGAGGACCTCTTTGCTCCTATATTCGATTCCTCTTGTTATAAAGGCCAACATGCCATTCGCTTTCTTCACTGCCTGCTGTACCTGCATGCTTAAGGGCCTGTCCCACCAGCATGCGACTGCATGCGGCGAGCGCGACCTAAAGTGGTCGCTTGAGGCGTACGGCCTCGCGGGGCCGGTCCCACTTCGATCGCCGGAGCCATATGGAGTTGTGCGGGGCTGGTCCCGACATCGCGCGGGGCTCTGAAAAATTGACACTGTTCGAAAATCCTGCACGGCAACAGCCAGTCGGCCTGCAGCCGCATTGAGGCCGTACACAGCGCCTCGACGGGCGTACGCATTGTCTTGATGCCGTACGCCTAGCGCGTGGTGTTGTGCGATGACATCATGGCCTGGCGTGCCGTTGCGTGATGACGTCACCGCCCGACGCCATGCGACGTCCAAATTCAGTCAGCCCGCCTCCTGCCCAGCTGATTGGTGAGTATGATGTCGGGACCAGCTCCATACAGCTCCGCAGTTGGAAGTAGGACCGGCCGTGTGAGGCTGTACGCCTCGAACTACCACGTTTGGTCGTGCTCGCCGCATGCAGTTGCATGCTGGTGGGGCAGGCCCTTTACTTTCATAGACTGATGTACAAGGACCCCCAGATCCCGTTGTACTTCACCTTTTCCCAACTTGACGCCATTTAGATACTCGACCTGGCCCTGGCTGTAGACCCAGGCTTGTTCTTGGTTCCAGCGGCAGCTCCAACCGTCAGCTCGGCGGCCGCCTGGGCTGCAGTCCAGGCCCAGGCTCGTCCTTGGTTCCAGCGGCAGCCTCCAGCCATCAGCTTGGCCACCGCCTGGGCTCCAGTGCAGGTTCCGACTTAATCGTCCCTGACCCTGGACCCAGGCTCGTCCTCTCTCCACTGGTGGCTTCGTTCTCGACCCCGGTCACGGTCCCATCACTCCAGCTCGGCCCCAGCACAGGCAGAGTCGGCAGGCCCTGGCCGCGGCAGCAGTCTCCCCACCAGGCACTGGGCGGCTGGCAGCCGTTGCCACTCCTCGTTCACCTTGAGCGCTGGAGTGCCCCTTCCTCCTGGAGTGTCCCGTCCTGCCTTGTGAATGCATTGTGACGTCAGTCGGATTTTTTTCTCTCGAAATGGGTGAGATTGGGCTGTTTTTAAAAGTTGAAGGATCAAAAAGTTCAGAAATATAGGTGGAAATGTGACGTTAAGATGTTTGTCACCTTCAGGAGAAAATGTGAGTAGGATGTGTGAAAATGGGAAGGCTGTGGCATAGTGTTTGGAAGAGAATAGGGATTAACCAGATTGTGCCCAGATGCCACTCACAAGCAAGAGAAGAGTTTTAATAATATCGATAATCTCCATTTAAAGATGCTGGATCACTTCCACAAAACTGAATAAAAAAACCTATAGTGAAAATCCTATAATGTAATAGTGGTATACGAATTTGGAAACAATTAAAAAAGACTTTAAAATTGGATAATTTATCACTCTTTCTCCCCATTGTAAATAACCCTCCATTTAAACCCTCTGTGTTGGATAAAGGTTTTATACAATGGAAAAATTATGGAATTAAAAAGGTGGGACATCTTTATAGAAAAGGTATTTTTCTTTCATTTCAGGTTACAACAGAATTATGGACTACATTCAAATAATTTGTTTAGATATTTACAACTTGGAGATTATGTTAAATCACACACACAAGAATATAGAACTAGAGAGCCAGAGACTCTTGATGAATGTTTGAATAAAGATCCTAATACAGATAAATTAATATCTCACATTTATAATACTCTTTTAGATAGTGAGGTCCCGTCGACGGAATTATATAGACAAGCATGGGAAAATGAATTAGATCAACCTATAATTAAAGATATTTGGGACGAAAGTCTACAACATATACATCAATGCTCGTTAAATGCCAGACATTCTTTAATACAATCTAAAGTACTATATAGACTGCATTACTCTTAAACAAAATTAAATAGACATTTTCCACATACCTCCCCTATCTGTGATAAATGTCAATACTCAGAGGCTAATTTAGCTCATACTTTTGTAAATTGTATAAATATCAAAAATTTCTGGACGGATACTTTTAGAATAATTTCTGGTTGTTAATATCCAATTGGAATCCGACTCAAAACTAATAATATTAGGAATATCAGAACAAAGCCTAAAACTTACAACAAGCCAAAGAAACTTCCTTGATTATAGTATAATAACTGGGAAAAAAATAATATTAAACCTTTAGAAAAACCCAACAACCCCCACAATTAAAATGTGTATTATGGAGATGTCAGAGACCTTACATTTGGAAAGAACTAGACTTGTCTTAATTGACAAACCAGAATTATTTGCTAGAAGATGGTCTCCATTTATTGATTTTCTGAAAGGGTAAACTGGTCTGGCACGGAAGCCTGACTGAAACTTGAACCCAGGATTAGATGAATAGTTACGTTTTATAATCTACGGACCTATCTCCAAAGTTGTATTATTGGTAATTTATTCTATTTTTTAATCTCCTTTCTTCCTATCTATAAAAAAAACAAATAGAAGCTGTGTTAATATGTAATTGATAAACGAGGACCCCAACTATTTTGATAGTTGGTATCCCAATTATTAACTATATATAATTGATAAACAAAATGTGTTTTGATTATGATATGCATATGCTTCTAATAAAAATATTATTTAAAAAAAAAGATGCTAGATCACCAGCATTGTCTAATTGTACGCTAATCATAACAGAAATACACACTTTTGAGATATTTCACCTAGTAAAAATACTCAGGTCAATTGATATTTTATGTTATAAGGTGGCAGTGGAATTCAGGGACCAGAAGCTATCTTGAGCTCATCCACCACATCATTACAGGGAAATGTTTATAAACAATATTTTCATTGTAATTTTCTACATATGCAAATACACTGTTAGGTTTCAATATGAATTGGATATTCGAGGAAGATTTTTATTTAATGCATAGAAAATATATATTATGATTTATTTTGATCATTTATTTTAAAATTTACAAATATATATATGTTTGTAACCTCATTTGATTATGTGATGTTAAAACACGTACTGATGGTCAGATTGCATGCTGGAAAATGTTGCAAATTGCACGTGTTTATAATATAAAGATATAGTTGAAATATATATTTCAAATGCTGAATTAGAAATAGTCAATTTAAGCCATGACTTTTGAAACCATCTGATTTAGTTTAACAGCAATACATTGAATAAATGACACAATACATAATGTAGCCCAAATCCACTCCAATGTTTATTCATGGTTAAAATATGACCCAAAATAATTTTGTGTTGGGGTATGTGATTGTTAAAATATTGCAGTGAAGTTTGAGACAGCAGACAATCCTGAATAATGACAAAACTAAATGCCTTTTCTGGATCATTAACAAAATGTAATAAACTGCTAACAGTTGGAGAGGGCTCTGTAATTATAAATATTTAGCTATGGATTTCTGTTTGAAATGTTCATTTACAAAGTATATCTGTGCCAATAAAAATATAGATTTGAACTCGGTATGAGGTAATAATTAAAAAAAAATCATACAATGCTGAAATTGGTGTTTTAATATAATAGTTCTGTATTTATTTTGCAGTGCTGATACTCGTCTCTTGGAAGAGGCAACACTTCCAATCTCCAAATCACTCAGTACGTATGTTATTGCCTGAAATCATATCACATTATTTGACTTTGAAAACCATATGTAACCTTGAAGTCACACATTTTTACAATAAAGCAATTTAACAGTGCATTTTTGATTCTTGGAGATTTAATTATCAAAAAGCAACCAAAATCAATTTGCTTGCTCAAGTCGTTCTACTGAGTTAAATGATTTCAGCTGGAGTTAGAGTGGATTTGTAAAATTTTCCTCTGGCGATAGATAGGTGGTGGAAACATCAACATTTCAGTGGTTCTGATAATTAGTTAAGATAAAGATTTTATGTTATTTCCCCCCATAGATAAACACCCATACATTTTGTATATTTTTACACGGAAAAAGTAGCTATCTGGGTAAAGTATTGGAGAGTTGTTAGTTGTAGAACTCAAATCCATCATGTAATGTCATTTTACAGAGGAGTAAAATTGTTTAAACTGAGGAACATCCAATTTAAATTTTCTCCATTAAATATATATTTTTAGTGTAAATACGTACATTTTGTAATAAGCTTATATCTGTCTTTGAAAATGCTTTTTCAATATTGCTTGTAAAACATTTCATATTAATACTTGTTTTGCATGTTCCTGATATTAAATAGCTCTGAGGTTTTGTGTATTTCTTTCAGTTGAGAACAATCCTTGTACAGGGAACTTACAAGCTCTTGTTAAGGTCTTCCTCAATAGAACCAATGAATTAAAAATCTCGGCTGAATGTCAAGAGTAAGTCAGCTGTCTATTTTTGATATATAAATTGATAGTGCCGTTAAGGCTATTGACGTCTCTGGAGTTAACTTTATTTCATACTTTTAAAGTAAATAAGTTAACTATGCCAGACGAGGAAAATTCTTCCATTATATTGCTGATCCCAAACGTTCTTTCCGGATCCTACATAATGTGGTAACAAATAAATCAACTTCCCTGCCAAATGGCATCATAGAACAGTTCAGCACAGGAACAGACCCTTTGGCCCAGTATGTCTATGACGAACATTATGTCAGGTTATACTGATCTCCTCCACGTGATTCATATTTCATCTTTCCCTGTTTATATACACATCCATGTGCCTATCTAAAAGCCTCTTAAATGCCCCCTTTTCCTCCTCCTCTGAAGCAAATGGTTTAATTAAAAATATAGAAGCTTCTAAAATGGATTGAAAAATCCAACTGTTCATTCCTGGGCATAATACACAACTACTGAGAAATGATCCTTAGCTTTCTGAACCCATTCTATGTAAATTATCTCTTCAGCATTCTGTAGCTGATTCTGTGCAATTGATTCAGTATCCATAAAGAAGCATTTTTTGATCTTTTCTTGGAAGAATATAGACGCAGTTATGAAGCACTTATATGTCCAGAATGTTCCCTAAAATGTTGCGTTAAAACTATTGTTTTGCATTGTGGGATATTATTATTTGCATACATCAAACAGGAGGTTCATCATTTACAGTGCCTTCCATAATATTTTGGACAAAGACCTATCATTTATTTATTTGCCTCTGTACTCCACAATTTGAGATTTGTAATATAAATAGTAAATCACATGTGGTTAAAGTGCACATTGTCAGATTTTATTAAAGGGTATTTCTATACATTTTGGTTTTACCGTGTAGAAATTACAGCTATGTTCATACATAGTCCCTCCATTTCAGGGCACCATAATGTTTGGAACACATGGCTTCACAGGCATTTGTAATTGCTCAGGTGTGTTTAATTGCCTCCTTAATACAGATATAAAAGAGCTCTCAGCACCTAGTTTTTCCTCCAGTTTTTCCATCACTTTTGGAAACTTTTATTGCTGTGCAATAAAAAACTTGTGCCAATGAAAGTCAAAGCCATTATGAGACTGAGAAACAAGAATAAAACTGTTAGAGACATCTGCCAAACCCAAGGCTTACCAAAATCAACTGTTTGGAACATCATTGAGAAGAAAGAGAGCACTGGTGAGCTTACTAATTGCAAAGGGACTGGCAGGCCAAGGAAAGACCTCCACAGCTGATGACAGAAGAATTCTCTCTATAATAAAGAAAAATTCCCAAACACCTGTCTGACAGATCAGAAACATTCTTCAGGAGTCAGGTGTGGATTTGTCAATGACCACTGTCCACAGAAGCTTTCATGAACAGAAATACAGAGGCTACACTGCAAGATACAAACCGTTGGTTCGCCGCATAAATAGGATGGCCAGGTTACAGTTTGCTTAGAAATTCTTAAAAGAGCAAGCACAATTCTGGAAAATTCTTGTGGACAGATGAGACGAAGATTAACTTATATCAGAGTGATGGCAAGAGCAAAGTATGGAGGAGAGAAAGAAACTGCCCAAGATCCAAAGCACACCACCTCATCTGTGAAACACAGTGGTGGGGGTGTTATGGCCTGGGCATGTATGGCTGCTGAAGGTACTGGCTCACTTACCTTCATTGATGATACAACTGCTGATGGTAGTAGCATAATGAATTCTGAAGTGTATAGACACATCCTATCTGTTAAAGTTGAAACAAATGCCTCAAAACTCATTGGCCGGTGGTTCATTCTACAGCAAGACAATGATCCCAAACATACTGCTAAAGCAACAATGGAGTTTTTCAATGCTACAAAATGGTCAATTCTTCAGTGGCCAAGTCAATCACCTGATCTGAACCCAATTGAGCATGCCTTTTATATGCTGAAGAGAAAACTGAAGGGGACTAGCCCCCAAAACAAGCACAAGCTAAAGATGGCTGCAATACAGGCCTGGCAGAGCATCACCAGAGAAGACACCCAGCAACTGGTGATGTCCATGAATCGCAGACTTCAAGCAGTCATTGCATGCAAAGAATATGCAACAAAATACTAAACATGACTACTTTCATTTACATGACACTGCTGCGTCCCAAATATTATGCCCCTCCATTCCCTTCACGTCCATATACCTATCCACTTTACTTTTAAATGTTAAAATCGATCCTGCCTCCTCCACTTCTGCTGGAAGCTCATTCCACACAGCCACCGAGTAAAGAAGTTCCCCCTCACGTTACCCCTAAACTTCCGTCCCTTAATTCGCATGTCATGCCCTCTTGTTTGAATCTTCCCTACCCTTAATGGGAAAAGCTTATCCACGTCAACTCTGTCTATCCCTTTCATCATTTTAAAGACCTCAATCAAGTCCCCCCTTAACCTTCTGCGCTCCAAAGAATAAAGACCTAACTTGTTCAACCTTTCTCTGTAACATAGTTGCTGGATCCCAGGCAACATTCTAGTAAATCTCCTCTGTACTCTCTCTGTTTTGTTGACATCCTTCCTATAACTAGGTGACCAAAATTGTACACCATACTCCAGAATTGGTCTTACCAATGCCTTGTACAATTTTAACATTACTTCCCTACTCCTATATTCAATGCTCTGATTTATAAAGGCCAGCACACCAAAGGCTTTCTTTACCACCCTATCTATATAACCATATAACCATATAACAATTACAGCACGGAGACAGGCCCTCTCGGCCCTTCCAGTCCGTGCCGACCATTTGTTTTCCCCTAGTCCCATATATGCGATTCCACCTTCAGGGAACTATGCACAGTTATTCCTAGATCCCTCTGTTCCACAGCATTCCTCAATTCCCTACCATTTACCATTTACATCCTATTTTGATTTGTCCTGCCAAGATGTTGCACTTCACACTTATCAGCATTAAACTCCATCTGCCATCTTTCAGCCCACTTTTCCAAATGGCCCAAATCTCTCTGTAGACTTTGAAAATCTACTTCATTATCCACAACACCACCTATCTTAGTATCATCTGCATACTTACTTATCCAATTTTCCACCCCATCATCCAGATCATTGATGTACATGACAAACAACAGTGGACCCAACACAGATCCCTGAGGCACCCCACTGGTCACCGGCTTCCAACCTGACAAACAGCCATCCACCATTACTCTCTGACATCTCCCATTCAGCCACTGTTGAATCCATCTTGCTACTCCGCCATTAACACCCAAAGATTGAACCTTCTTAACCAACCTTCCATGGGGAACCTTGTCAAAGGCCTTACTGAAATCCATATAGACAACATCCACTGCTTTACCCTCATCAATTTCCCTAGTAACCGCTTCAAAAAATTCAAGAAGTTTTGTCAAACATGACCTTCCAGGCACAAATCCATGTTGACTGTTCCTGATCAGACCCTGTTTATCCAGATGCTCATATATATTATCTCTTATCGCACAGATGAGGTGGTGTGCTTTGGATCTTGGGCAGTTTCTTTCCCTCCTCCATACTTTGCTCTTGCCATCACTCTGATATAAGTTAATCTTCGTCTCATATATTACAAATGTCAAATTATGAAGTACAGAGGCAAATAAATAAATGACAAGTCTTTGTCCCAAACATTATGGAGGGCACTGTTATAACTCATGTGGAACACTACTTCTGTTGGTGCAACATTCCCTCAGACGGTAGTCAAGTGCTGCAGTGCCAGTATCCTAACAAGTGGGAAATTTCAACCAGGTGATAAATAGCAATACATTGTGAATTTAGCCCAAATAATATTTCAATGAATTATTTCACAATATTTCAATAAATTGACTGAACTAGATGAGCTCCACTGAAAAACTGGGAAAAGTTAAGAAAAAGGCAGGTTCATAAATTAGGTTGAATTATTGATGTGTACTGACTTTTTTTATCACATAATTAAAGAACACAGTCTTGTATTGGGATCTTTTTTGTATGGGGAGGAAATTATTAGCATGGATTCTTATTATTGATCACTGGTTAAGAATGTTAGTGTTTTTAATAAATTCATTTTTGACATGTCTTTTGTATTCAAATACTTTGCCAGTATTTACATTCTTAAATTTGGAATAAATACTTGAATGAAGGTGTAGGCTTCACACAAGAGTCATTGTTTAGTTTTCAGTTTAATTTACAGATACAGCGCGGAAACAGGCCCTTCGGCCCATGGAGTGCGTGCTGACCAGCGTTCTGCGCACACTAACACTATCCTAGCCTAAACCTGTACGTCTTTGGAGCGTGGGAGGAAACTCGGAAAAAACCCACGCAGGTCAAGTGAAGAAACTACAAACTCCACAGCTAGCACCTGTAGTCAGGATCGGACCCGGGTCTCTGGCACTATAAGGCAGCAACTCTACTGCTGCGCCACCCATTACCAATTGGTATTGGATACTTGGAAGGGCTAACTGAGATGGGTAGATGCACTAAGAAAAGTACTTAAAATATTTCATGTCCTTCGGATGTTCGCAACACTTCACTGCCAAAAAATTGCTTTTGAAGTCTCTGTCCCAATAGCTTTGTTGGCAAATGAGGGCATGAATTTATGCACAGCGAGAAAGGCAAAGATCTTTGAGAGTAAACCAAAATTAATACAAAATTCAAAGTTACTATCAATTATAATGGTATTATTAATTTAAATTTTACTTCTTTATACCAAACAACTATTCTCAGACCACTATTCTCAGACCTCAAACCACTATGTCTTCAGCCTGTGGTTTGCATGTAGTATTTTAAGGACTACAAACAGGATTTGCTCATAACAATTAGCATAGGCGACTTCTTATCTCTTCCCACATATGTACAGAGTGAGAATCTAATCCATGATAATATAGATAAAGTGACTGTATAAAACACATTGAACAATAAACTTCTGAAACTAAAATTCTAAACTATCTGCAGTTGCTGTGCAATTCTATACAAGTGGATATAGAAATAACTATTATGTAACACCCTGTTATTGTAAACATACTGGGAGACCTTGTTTTCTCATGCATGTTGTACTTTTTGAAGGTGGCATTGGCTGCCTATTAAATTAAAATGTCTAAAAACACCTCATAGCAGGTTAATCTGAATGTATGTTCCTTGTATGTGAATATACTTGGCCAATAAACATTCATTCATTCAACAGTAAGGAAGCTAATTGATTATTAATCATTATCAGTGTTCTTTTGTTAATGATAATCAAATCATAATGTTGAAAAAACAATACAGTTCAGGATTATCTTAATTATAATGGTTAGCATAATGTAGCCGTTGTGGCTACGGCCCCATAGCTCCAGACCTGGTTCGATCCTGACCTTTAGTACAGACCAAGTGGAATGTGCACATTCTGTGATTAAATGGGTTTACCCGGAGTGTTTCAGTTTCAGCTACTTCTCAAAGACATACAGGTTGGTAGGGTATTTGATTATGGTAATATACCCCTCATTTATGTGGGTGGTAAAAGAATCAGGGTGAAGCTGATGAACATGAGAGAGAGAATAAGTTACAGGAAAAAAAGTGGATAAATGGAGTTGATAAGATTTCTCTCAAATTGAGGAGCTAACCTAGAGTCATTTGCATTAATGGCTTCTTTTATCGTAAAAAATATATGATATAATTATAACAGAACCTTTCATTATAATAGGTTAGCATTTTATTGTCAAATCTTTTAAACTAATTTTTGAAAAATAGGGATGGTACTGTGGCGCAGCAGTAGAGCAGCTGCCTTACAGCGCCAGAGACCCAGGTTCTATCCTGACTAAAGTTGTTGTCTGTATGGAAATTATACGCTCTCCCTGTGATTGTGTGGGTTTTCTCTGCATGCTCTGATTTCCTCCCACATTCCAAAGGCGTGCAGGTTTGTAGGTTCATTGGCTTCTGTAAAAAAAAAGTGTCCCTAGTGCGTAGGATAGAACTAGTGTACGGGGATTGTTGGTCCATGCAGATTTGGTGGGCCTCTTTCCACGCTATACAGTGCACTCAGAAAGTATTCAGACCCCTTCACCTTTTCCACATTTTGTTACATTACAGCCTTATTTTAAAATGGATTAAATTCATTTATTTTATCATCAACCCACACACAATGAATGAAGAAGCAAAAACAGGTGTTTAGAAAATGTTGCAAAATAATTAACAAAATAAATAACTGAAATTACATAAGTCCATTTGCTATGACACTCAAAATTGTGTTTAGGTTCATCCTGTTTCCATCAATTATCCTTGAGATGTTTCTACAACTTGATTGGAGTCCACCCATGGTAAATTAAATTGATTGGACATGATTTGGAAAGGTACACACCTGCTTATATAAGGTCGCACAATTGACAGTGCATGTCAGAGCAAAAACCAAGCCATGAAGATGAAGGAATTGTCCGTAGACCTCCAGGACAGGATTGTGTCGAGACACAGATCTGGGGAAGGCTATAAAACAATTTCTGCAGCATTGCAGGTCCTGAAGAGCACAGTAGCCTCCGTCTTTCTTAAATGGAAGAACTTTGGAACCACCAAACTGAGCAATCGGGTGAGAAGGGCCTTGGTCAGGGAGGTGACCAAGAACCCGGTGGTCACTCTGACAGAGCTCCAGAGTTCCTCTGTGTAGATGGGAGAGCCTTTCAGAAGGACAACTATATCTGCAGCACTACACCAATCAGGCCTTTATGGTAGAGTGGCCAGACAGAAGTCACTCCTCAGTAAAAGGCACATGACAGCCCGCTTGGAGTTTGCCAAAAGGCACCTAAAGGACTCAGACCATGAGAAACAAGATTCCCTGGTCTGATGAAACTAAGATTGAACTCTTTGGTCTGAATGCCAAGCGTCACGTCTGGAGGAAACCAGGCACTGCTCATCACCTGGCCAATACCATACCTACAGTGAAGCATGGTGGTGGCAGCATCATGCTGTGAGGATGTTTTTCAGTGGCAGGAACTGGGAGACTAGTCGGGATCGAGGGAAAGATGAACGTAGCAAAGTACAGAGAGATCCTTGATGAAAACCTGCTCCAGAGCGTTATGGACCTCAGTCTGGGTCAATAAGCCAACGACCCTAAGCACACAGCCAAGACAACGCAGGAGTGGCTTCGTGACAAGTCTGTGAATGACCTTGAGTGGCCCAGCCAGAGCCCGGACTTGGACCCGATCAAACATCTCTGGAGGGTCCTGAAAATAGCTGTACATCAACGCTTCCCATCCAACCTGACCGAGCTTGAGAGGATCTGCAGAGAAGAATGGGTGATAATACCCAAATACAGGTGTGCCAAGCTTGTAGCGTCATACCTAAGAAGATTTGAGGCTGTAATCGCTGCCAAAGCTGCCTCAACAAAGGGTCTAAATACTGATGTAAATGTGATATTTCAGTTATTTCTTTTTAATTACTTTGCAAAAATTTCTAAACACCTGTTTTCACTTTTTTATTATGGGGTATTGTGTATAGATTGATGATTAAAAAAAAAAAATTTAATCCATTTAAGAATAAGGCTGTAACGTAACAAAATGTGGAAAAAGTGAAGGGGTCTGAATACTTTCTGAATGCACTATATCTCTCAACTAAACTAAACTAAACCTTTTACTAGTTTCATGTTATTTTTCAATGTGACATTGTGCTTTTTTGCAAAGCCATGCTCAGGTTCTGTGTCTTTCTTAATATAAAGGTGAAGTGCCTATCTTACCAAGTTTTGGTGTAAAAAATATTTTTAGTAAAAAAGATGTGTTATACTCAAGGCATATTGGTGCAGAAATTAATTCAAACCTTTATTTTTCCCTACCCCGTACTTTCTCAAAGACCTCCTTTATTTCTGGAAACCGCCACAATGGATTATTTCTCCTCCTTTGAAGATGGCATAATTTCTGCCCTGAAGCAGAATTAATTTCATATTCCTTTGCTCCTTTTGTTAATAACCATCTTTTGGCAACATTCAGATTCTTTGATTAGCCAGCTAGTAAGGTCTTTTTTAGACATTTTATCTTAATGAGGCTTTTCAAATGCACGTTGCCATTTCTCTGTTCTTCTCCCTTCTCCATTGTTAGAATTCCTTTGCTAGAGCTTCATATGATCTTTGCCTGTGTTACTGATCAAATAATTTACATAGTTGAAAAATCTCTGGTCATTTAGTTACATAACTCTCTTCCTCCATTTAATTTCAGGTTTAATATTAACTCTTTTCCCTTAATAACGTGGCAATTTTGATCAGAACACCCGTAAAACGTCTAAATTGTAGGGAGTAGTCGCCACCTCATTTGATCTTAAGGTGCCCCGTGATTCTATACATCTCTGTTGTTCACTTTCTAAAGTTAATAAATTATTTCCAAAATCTGGTGGCCAGAGCATGCTTATTACTGCATGCTTGCTCTGAGGGACTAGCCATTCAGGATTGAGACGAGAAGAAATTTCCCCAGAGGGTGGTATATTTTTAGAATTCTCATCTGTAAAGGCTCAGCCGCTGAGTAGATCGAAGTCAGAGATAAAAATATCGGATTTTAGATATGAAGGGAATCAAGGGATTTGGAGTTAGTGCACGAAAGTGGTGATAGGTGAAAGATCAAGAGTAATTTTATTGAGCTGGCATGAGAGGCTGAATCGTCTACAGCTACTTATGTTCCTTATGTTCATAAGTTTTATGACTTCCATTTACATTTTATCTAGAGGACTAAAGTACACAACATTCTTTTACGCATCTTCATTATTTTATCTAGATCTCTCTGGCAGTTTAAAGACCTATATCCATGGGCCTGCACTGTTTCAGCTTTTAATCTTTTAGAAAGCAATCTGGTCTGGCCTTTTAAGATCCAAGTTGGGCGATCGTCATGTTTGCCTGCATTTTATTGTCTATTTGCTTAATTATAAAATATATTTTTGGAATCTAATCTTCTCTTACATTCCTATTTGTTTTTCTGTTATTGGGGAAAATTGGATATATGGCTTTCTTAAACTGATTTTATCAATATATGAATCGTTGAGGCATTTTAGATCATTGTGGTTCCACACTGGTCTGAACCTGTCATTTTAATTATGTTAAAATTACAATTATGTTAAAGTTAATCGGCCCCAACTATGTGTCGTTGTTGGGTACGTCGAACAATCACTGTTCCAGGCGTACACTGGCCCTATCCCAGAACTCTACCTCTGCTACATTGACGACTGCATTGGTGCTGCCTCCTGCATCCATGTAGAACTCACTGACTTCATCAACTTCACAACTAATTTCCATCCTGCACTCAAATTCACTTGGACCATCTCCGACATCACCCTACGTTTTCTAGATCTCACCATCTCCATCACAGGAGACAGAATTGACCGACATCTATTACAAACCCACTGACTCCCATAGCTATCTAAACTACACTTCTTCCCAACCTGTTTCCTGTAAAGACTCTATCCCCTACTCCCAAATCCTCCGTCTATGCCGCATCAGCGCTCAGGTTGAGATCTGAAGAAGGGTCTCGACCCGAAACGTCACCCATTCCTTCTCTCCAGAGATGCTGCCTGTTACTCCAGCAGAGTTACTCCAGCATTTTGTGTCTACCTGAGGTTTTCCATACCAGGTCATCAGAGATGTCCTCATTCTTTAGGAAATGGGGGTCTCCCTCTTCCATTATAGATGAGGCTGTCACTAGGGTCTCCTTGATGTCCCGCGGGTCCGCTCTTGCTCCCCCTCCCCCCATTCGTAACAAGGACTGTCCCCCTTGTCCTCACCTTCCACCCCATCAGCTTCGCCTGTAGCATATAATTCTCCAACATTTTCGCCACCTCCAACGGGATCCCACTACTGGCCACATCTTCCCATCTCCACCCCTTTCTGCTTTCCGCAGAGACCGTTCCCTCCGCAACTCCCTGATCAACTCGTCCCTTCCCACCAAAACCAAGGTACAGATGACTGAAGCAAAGATCATCTGTGATCTAACTTCAAGTAGCCCTTGCTTTCCCTCTCTCTCCATCCCCTCCCACTTTCCAGTTCTCCCACCAGTCTTACTGTCTCCAACTACGTCAACCATTCCTTCTCTCAGCAATTTGTGTCTAGCTATGATTAATAAGTTTGCACATGACACTAAAGAGGGTGTTGTCATAGATAACAAAGATGGTTATCAAAAATGGCAGCAGAATCTTGTCAGTGTGTGGAATACAAATATGTTAGGGTAGTTTGAGATCAAGAAGGAAGTGTCTACCTTCTATTTAAACCAGCATCTGCAGTTCTTTCCTACACATTTTAATTATGTGCTCATTATCTGAACAGTTTCTTTCCCGTACCTTTCCTCTCTTGGGTGAAGAATGTGTGCAAATTCTTTTAAAATTAGTAATTTCAAATACCATTTTTCTCATTTGCACTTGTAATTTTCATAATTTTATGACACGATAATATAAACTCAGTTTGCAAAACAATACTCTGTAACCTCTTTGTGCAACCCTGGTTTATGTGGTCTGGTTATAACTCGCACATTCATCATCCTTCTTGTATTTATCTTTCTCTCGTCAGCCAGCTGTTTATTTGGCAGGCCCATAATGCCCTGTTTATCATTCGCTGTTTACTGAAAACCTTTGTTAGCCAGATGCCCGAGGAGGAACTACTGTTTAACTTTACATACCAAGAGAGGGCACCATTGACTTATGGTGAGTAAAACAAAAAGGAAAATTGATTAGAATTCAAAAATGGTTCATATTTATCTTTATGTGGCATATTTATTCTGAATCATATTTCTGAGTTTTATTTGAGTCTATAAATGTCAGTTACTGTTTATCTTGCATTATACATGTCTTTTAAGGTAAGTATTTGTACATGTTTATTCTCCTATAACCTGCATTTATTGACAAAATTATTATGGTACAATTTTATGAGTATTATCTGTTCCTGGTACTTTACCCTATAGCCACTATCTCTGATGTACTGAAGCTAGATTATAACATTGTTGGTTTAAGTGAGCTGATATAATGTATTAAAAAAATGCCTGATTGGATATTTGGAAAAGGTGCTACTCAATGTTACGCTCTTCTCTGGAATGAGTTTGGAATCTACCCTGTAGTACAGCAGTGAAAGAACTATCAACATAGCTGTGGCTAACACCAAAAAAACACTATGTGGTGGAGAGAATAATAGGTAATATATATCAATACTTCTGTAAATTGCATAACAGGAGGAGTAGCACTTCATATTCACCTTGGATAGCATACAACTGAACAGTATGAAGATTGCATTTTTCAATTTCAGGGTAACACCCCATCCCATTTTTTTCTCCTGATTCTCTCCCACCCCCCCACAGACACCCACGTGCGCACACATACACACACACACCCTCCACTTTTCTTGACCCCATTGTGCACCCATGCTCTTTTTCCCTCTCCCACATCCACCTATGCCCCTCTGGCTTTACATTTCACTCTTGCTTCACTGCTATTCTATCCTATCAATACCCTCTTGTCTCCTTGTCTCCCTTTTGTCTCAGGTTAGTTCCTGTTTGTCACCCTTTTGTCTCCTTTTTACCTCTAGCCTTGTCCACTCAATCAAAACCCCCCTCATCCACCTATCGGTTGCCAGGCTTTGTCCTGCCTCCATCACTTTTCCTGCTTTCTCTTCCCCAACACTGTTAGTCTGGAGAGGAGTTACGACATGAAACATCGTTTGTTCATGTCTTCCAGAGAAGTTGCTCCAGCCCTTATTGACAAACAAACTCCTGGTGCATATTGACAATCATACTCCTGATACATATTGTTTGGTTCTTTACTTCTCACTGTAAATTACTAGCTTGGCTAGGGAACAAACAGTACTTACAAGAGGAAGGAATATTGAGCACTGTGAAAAGTGGCAGTCTGCTGAATTGTGCCTGCTTACTGAGTATAGAATATAGAGAAGTACAGCACAGTATTTAACTTGCAATGTCTGCACTGGACATGATGCCTACTTAAACTGATCCCTTCTGCCTGCACATGCTTCATATCCCTCCACTCCCAGCATATTCTTGTGTTTATCTAAAAACCTCTTCAAGACTACTATAACATTTTTTGTTTAGTTTAGAGATACAGCACGGAAACAGGCCCTTCGGCCCACCGAGTGTGCTGACCAGCGATCCCTGCACATTAACATTACGCTACATACACTAGGGACATTTTTTACACCATACCAAGTCAATTAACCTACAAATCTGTACATCTGTGGAGTGTGGGAGGAAACCGAAGATCTCGGAGAAAACCCACACAGTCATGGGGAGAACGTACAAACTCCGTATAGACAACATCCGTAGTCGGGATTGAACCCAGATCTCAGGCGCTGTAAGGCAGCAACTCTGCCACTGTGCCACCATGCCACCCCATTTCATATCTGATTCATATCACCCCTGGAGCATGTTCTATCACTACCACTCTGTGCAAAAACAAACTTGCCATGCACATCTCCTTTTAAACATTCCCCCTCTCACCTTATAACTCTGTCTGCCTGAATTGACATTTCCACACTGGGAAAAAGGTACTGATTGTCGACCCCAATCTATGCCCTTCAGACGTGTGCTTTCTGGGTGAAAGTGAATGGGTATGACAGTGGGGAGTTTGCAAGTTTAACATTTCGTATCATACATCACTGTAACTGCATATCAAGTAACTGCAGTTCCCACATTTGTCTATTTAAATCTTTTTTTTTTGCAGGGTCTGAGCCAGAAAATCTCCTGGAGGGTTTGATATGCAGCCTAGTACATCTCATTATTGAAATGCCATTGTTGTAAGTTTTTTTGCTGTCATATTTATCTCAATCCATATAGTTTTGTTTAAAATGTATTTGATATTTAGTAATGTTCATAAATTCTAGCTAATTGATTTTACCACTTTTTCTCCATGCTGTTTATTGCTGGTTGTGGTTGATGCATTGGGTTAGCACATCAGATTCTTGCTCCTAGAATCAAGATTCAAGTTTAACCTAGAACAACATCACCTCTGCTGTAACTGATAACACCCTTGCCTTAGATAGAATGTTCCGTTTCCTAATTTTTACTTAAGCATAAACATCAAACAGGCACATCTGAATTGGTGCTAAACTGCCTTAGTGGCATTAAACCTAGGTCCTGTCTGTCTTCCCCGGTGTCAATCGTAATGTCCAGAATAATATCCGCTCATAAAAATGAATGAATGAATGAAAGAATACTTTATTGTCACAAGTGACAAGTCACAGTGAAATTCTTTGCTTGCGTACACAAGGAATGCAAATAGTCGCTACATAAAAGGCGGTTACAAAGGTACAAAGTATCTGTGCCAAGTCCCCCTTTGTTTTCCCTCCCCCCCCCCCTTCCTCCCCCTCCCTCACGGCGGTCCCCCCACGCCGGATCCACATTTGTCTCTTCCCTCGGCAGCGATGTCCTCATTTTCATATGCCTGTCAATGATAAAAGTCATTTAAACAAAATGTAGTAAACCCTAGTTATAACAGACCATGGGGAGGGGGAGGACGTGGGAGCAGGGGAACTGTGTCTGTTATTGCAGATTGTCCACTATAACTAAGTAATCCAAGAGGTAATTTTGGAAGATCTAAGTTCCTCAAAACTGGCGCTTGTGGCAGAAACGGGAAAGAAAGTTGTGTTCTTAGATTTGGTTCAGTCTAATGGTCGGTTTGGCCCATCGAGTCCATACCGACCATCAATTACCCGTTCACACTCGTTCGATGTTATCCCATTTTTGCACACACTCCCAACACACTAGATAAATAGTCTCCTGCCACACAGAGGCAAATTAACTTGCAAACCCGGGTCTCTTTGAGATGTGGGAGAAACCCACAGCAGTACACAGGCAGCACTCGAGGTCAGGACCCGGATCTCTGGCACTGGGAAGAAGCGGCTCAACCTGTGTCACTCCGCAGATGGACGAATCTGATTCATCAAGCCACAGATTCCAGAATTAACGGTGTTTCTCTGTCACTCCCTGCTCCAGGGGCGAGTGGCCACCCTCCAACTTAACATTAAAAAATGATCAGCCAACTCGAATTCATCAAACTGCAAGCCAGCCAAAATATTATTTGTGTCCAAAATGAACGGGATGTTCAGGCCGAGTGATCGCTCCACCAGTAATGAGGAGGGAATCCTTTCAGCCCATCTTTATCTTTGCTTTCCCCCCCCCCCTTATAAAGACGTCTGTAAAAACGAGGAATTTGAGGCTGCATCTTTGGCAAGAGAGAGTTAGGTTTTGAGGTAGTTGACTCTTTGTCGGAACTGATTATTTGATTTGGCATTCTGAGACCAAAACTGACTTGTTAGAGAGTTTTCTGCAGTAACTGGGCACAGGCAACATTGTGCTGAGACCCAGTACCTGAAATTCACCTTTGACAGAATGCAAAGTTAGGGACAGGACTCAGACTTCTTTCAGATATGCTGCTGAATTTTAGAATATTTAAATATCTGTGACGTTCAGAAATATTTTACTTTTTTTTAAGGAAATAATGAAAAATGGCTTCCTTTAATGATTGTGCCGTAACCTGCAAGTCAAGGATCCCTTTCAAAATCAGTGCTGAATATTGTTAAAGTGAAGAGATCTCCACTGCTAGGTCTGACTCAATGTGGCTAGCATAATGGCAGATCTAGATACATCTTTTGCTTTGAAAATCTCAAATTTGCAATCCAATGTGTGTGCGCAGAGGTCACAAGAGACGTGTAAGAATAATAAAATTGTGGTGGCCGGGGATTGCAACTTTCCCAGTATTAACTGGGATTGCTTCAATGTGAAAGGTTTTAGCTGAGGATAAGTTTTTAAAGTGCATCCAGGAAACCTTTTTAATATGAGGATAGTGCTAATAGAGAATCACATAATATTTAGGAATGTAGCCAGGCAAGGAGGGGTGGGGTGTCAGTAGAAGAGCATTTTGGTTATTGGGACCATAACTACCTTGAAGGTGGAAAGGGATAAGGATGGACTGAATATTAAGATCCTAAATCGGGGGAAGGCCAATTTCAGTATCACAAAACTGAATCTGGAAAAACTATATTCGGTGCTACTGGGCCTACAAATGGGAATCATTCAAAATTGAATTAGTGAGAGTTGAGGCCCAAGCTGATCCCGAACAACTTGTTTCAAGGAGCCCAGGATGAAAAGGGATATTGAGAGGGAAAAAAGGAAGCATGTGGCAAGTATAGAGAAATACCATTGGGGAAGGCTTTACAAAATATCATTGGAGGACATGAACAAATATTTTAAAGAACCGTATGTATATTAAAGGCAAGAAGAGAAATTGAAATAGTAGGTTTGTTGACTAACGGGGCAGTCTGTCTATGGAGCCAGATAATGTAAGTGAGTTATTAAATTAATACTTCTAATCTGCATTCACGCAGGCGAAGGGCATCGTACAGTGATTAACTAATAACATGTTTGATCCTAATTTAGTAGTACGCGAGTCCATTCTGCTCTGGTACAACTCATCCATCAAAGAAACTGTTAGTATAAATAGTTTAATGGTTTGTCAATGCTTTCTTCTTCCCATTCTAGAAGTACTGTATCCTTTCAGAGTGAATAAATTCTAATAATTGACTAATTTTGAGCTTGGAGGCCTCAATCACTATGGTAACCTAGATTGACATGTACTGCCAACAGAGGAAAAGCTTTTCTCTCTTTAAACAAGCATCATTTCCTGTTTCTTATCAAATATTATTTGATGTTTAACACTTGGAGGCAACCAAATCCCTTGCTTCAACTCGTGGTTAACCTTTTACTCTAGTAATTGGCCTTCAGGAAGGATGACCATAAAGTCTGGTTCCTGTGTGATTTTGTACATTTATTTATTTAGAATTAATCCTTTGGCATCATTCTGCAATTGTACACATGTTTCTTCATTAACCTTTGAAACTGGACACAAAGAAAACTCTGATTTGGGAAGTGCTTGATGCATTGATGATATGGAAGTTAGACGACAGTATTTGATTGTTGCAGCAAAAATATGTGTGTTTTGTTTTATTACTCTCTAAGCTTAGTTTGATCAGCCATTATTTTAACTTTTTTAACAGAATTATGATAATAATCATTCTTCAGCCATTGCAGCAAGGGGATAATTTTGAGGTGTATCCAGATTAAAGCCCTTTTATGGCAGTTTTGTACTGACAGATTCACTAGCCCTTGACACGAGACTTTGGGCAGTTGATGGCAACGACAGATTATTTTGCAGGGGCCCCATCTATGCTGGCCTTTTTGTTGGTTACATTGAACAGTCCTTGTTCCAAACATACACTGGCACCACTGCTCAACACTTACTCCTCTACATCAGCGTCTTATCGGGCTGCCTCCTGCACTCGTGTAGAACTCGAGTTGATTTTATTAACTTTAACCACTAACTTCCACCATATGCTCAAATTCACTTGGACTATCCCTGACACCTCTCACCCCTTTGTTGATCTCTCTGTCTCCATTACCAAGGTACAGACTAACAATTGGCGTCCACTATATACCCACTGATCCACATCTTACCTGGACTACACCTCCTCCCACCCTGCCTCTATTCTCAATTCTCTGCATCTGCCACATCTACACCCAAGATGAGACTTTCCACTCTAGGACATCACAGATGTAAGCTCCCCGTTGGATTGCAATCTTGTCGTGTTCGGGGAGCTTGTGTGTCTCAGTGTCCCTAGAGCTATGCCAGCAGGAGATTTGTCTCCTGTTAGGGTAGAGGCGAGACGAAGAGCGATCCACTGGTCCTCCAGGTTGGAGGTTGAGCACAGGGCTAACAACCCTGTCTCGTAAAACAAATATGTTACGGAAACAGCAACTGAAGGAATCAACACTACTTAGTGGAGGACCTTCGTTGCTGCCCTACTTGCCAGGAGGCATAATAGGCACTGACTGACTGACATTACAGATGTCTTCTTTCTTTAGAAAACATGGTTTCACTCCCCCCCTGCTGTTGTGGAGTGATCCCTCACAGACCTCTCTGTGTCCCGTAGTTCTGCTCTCGCTTCCTCCCTCTTCCTAGACGGAACATGGATCTTGATCCCCTGGTCCATATCTTCCCCCAACAACCTCTGTATCAAACACGTTGTTCTTTGACAGTTTCGACCATTTTAAACATGATCCCACCACCAGTCACATTTTCCCTTCCCCACCCCTTTCTGCTTTCCGCAGAAACTTGCTCCCTCCACAACTCCTTGATTCACCCATCCCCTTTTGCCTAAACCACCCTTGGAAGTGCTAGAGATGTAACATGGCCCTTTATTTCCTCTGTCATATCCATCCAAGAATCCCAGCAGCCATTCCAGGAGAGACCGAGGTTCACATGCTCATCCTCCAACCTCATCTGCTGCATTTGGTGCAGTCCTCTTCCCACTCAACTCTTCTTCCCATTCTCTTTCCGACCTTTCTGTCCTGTGCCTCCTCCTTTGTTAGAATGAGGCCACATGCAAAATGGAAGAACAGCATCTTAAATTCCACTTGGGTAACTTCCAACCCAAAGGTGTAAGCATTGAACGCTCCAATTTGATGTAACTCAGCTACTACAACCCCACTCCCCCTCTGCTTTCCACCTCTCTTCCCTCTGCCTGGATGTGCACCCATTTCTCCAATTATCCCCCTCCCATTCCCGTAACGTGTCCCTTACATATATACCTTTTCCTGGCTTCACAGTTTGACAATATTCTCGCCTTATCTCACAGCCTTTGCGTTCTTTCCCCCTCTGGCCTTTGTACACCCACCTGCCAATTAAAACCCACCTCACCGGTATCCACCTATCACTTGCCTGATGTTATCGTGCCCTCACCTCTCTTCCAGCTTTCTCTCCCTTACAATAATCAGCTTGAAGAAGGGTCCCAATCTGAAACATCACCAACCCACGTTCTCCAGAGATGCTGCCTGACTTGCTGGGTTACTCCTGCACTTTGTATCTTTTTTAAATAAACCAGCATCTGCAGTTCCCTTTATCATTGATATTTTTTTGCATATCTTTCATTCATTGTTCTTTATCTCTCCACATCACCGTCTATATCTCTCGTTTCCCTGATCCCTGACCAGTCTGAAGAAGGGTCTCGACCCGAAACGTCGCGTATCTCCTTTGCTCCTGAGATGTTGCTGCACCCGCTGAGTTTCTCCAGCCTTTTGTGTACCCTCGATTCTCCACCTGCAGTTCCTTCTTTAACAGCATCTGCAGTTCCTTGTGTCTACAAATGCATTTTGCTGGATTCAATAATGAAAACAGCTGTGAAAATCAAATAAGCAATATTATAGCTGAAAATCAATTTAAAATAGCTTAATTATGTGCAGGAAAGAACTGCAATACAATACAATACAATACCGTTTATTGTCATTTGAACCTCAAATGAAGGTCAAATGAAATTTAGTTTCTGCAGTCATACAACAAGAAAAGAACCAAGACACACAACCAACACAATTTACACAAACATCCATCACAGTGAATATCCTCCCCACTGTGATGGAAGGCAAAGCTCCGGAGTCGGGTCGCAGCCGCGCGCCACCACAGCTCTCCACGCTCCGAAGCCGGCCAGCTCCACGATGGTGAGTCCGCAGGCTCCGCAACTGGAACCCCCAGGTCGTTCCGGTTGGAGGCCACTTCACGGTGCTAGGCCCCAATGACAACGGAGACCCGACAGGGAAAAGGTCAGGTCTCCGGTGCAGGGAAGAGATTTAACCCCCGCCCCCCACACATACACAGTTGAAAACAATAAAAAACCACTACAAACTATACACTCAATGGGACAAAAAATAAAAAAAGACAGACGGACTGCAGAGGCCGCTGCAACGTCGGTCGCACCACCTGGAACCACCTGCAGATGCTGGTTTAAATCGCAGGTAGACACAAAATGCTGGAGTAACTCAGCGGGCAGGCAGCATCTCTGGTGAGAAGGAATGGGTGATGTTTCAGATCGAGACCCTTCTTCAGACTCATTATGTATATATTATGTGTTATATGTGCTGATGAATTGAACTTGATATTCTATACTGATCATGTCAAAGGTTGAGACACAATGAACTACAGATAAAGGTTCACAAAAAAAGGCACAAAGTGCTGGAGTAACCCCGCAGATGTGGCAGCATCTCTGGAGAACCAGGAAAGATAATGTTTTGGGTCATGTCCCTCTTTCAGACTCATTGGAGAGATGGGGAAGTTCTTAAAAATAGGCATGTCTTGATGAAATTTTGCAGTCGAGTTGGAAAGAGGAGGAGAACTAACTTTAAGTCATAGCTTTAAGATGAAAGAGTTAAAGTTTTAAGATGTGCACCCTTTTCATACAAAGGGTGGTGGATGTATGGAACAAGCTGCCAGAAGAGCTAGTTCAGGGAGGGACTATCCCAACATTTAAGAAGCAGTTAGCCAGGCACATGGATAGGACAGGTTTGGAGGGATATGGACCAAAGGCTTGCAGGTGGGACTAATGTAGCTGGGACATGTTGGTCGGTGTGGGCACGTTGGGCCGAAGGGCCTGTTTCCACACAGTATGACTCTAGTCTGAAGAAAGGTCCAAATCCGAAATGTCGCCTTCCATATTCTTCAGAGATACTGCTTGAATTACTGAGTTACTCCAGCACTTTGTGTTTTTTATGTCAATGTCAGATCTTTTCAATTCCCTAATCGTATCCACTTTCTCCTATCCTTAGTGATGTTAACAATCTACTCTTTTTCAGGAAACTGGTTGCAAATATAGGGTATAAATGTATTCTATTATTGAAGGAAACTTGTCAATAATCATTGGAAATCATACATAAATGATTAAAATTGAAATGTTATGAGAATTACAAGAAGTTTAATGAAAAACCAAAGGAGAAAATAAGAGAAGAGTGTGATAAAAGTGTATGTGGAAGATCAAACAACTGCATTCATATCTGAATCATATGTTATTGGATATTGAAATAAGGATATTGAAGAAGTAAACCCTGAATTGGATCAGAATGAAATGTGTGATATGATGGATAAAGGTAACATTTTGGTTGTTAATTCAACTAAGAAAGGTAGTCTATTCTCCCAGGATGCGTCTCATAGGCAATGACTATAATGCTGTGCAGGCTAAATTTGTATCTACGTAGGTTCTTCCAGTCATAATTACATAAGCAACCTCTACTACAGTCTCCAATTTTTCTTGCATGGTTAATGTCAATTACATTCCTCTTGCTGCTGGATTTGATAAACATTGCTGTGTTAAAATATATCAGTTGTCTTGCTCTAAATAATACAATCAATGCTTTATCAGTTGAAAAGTGAAATTGAGCTATCTGTTTTCCCTTTAATGGGTTTTGATGGTTAATGTAAATTTACTTACAACAAACTTCTGCTGATTTAAACTTGTTTTGTTTTTGCTTGCAGAGATATTACATATAGCATTCTTCTTGAATCTGTGACCACACTTTTAGTTCTACTGTCATACCAACTATTCCAGAAAGAGATCATTCGGGAGAGTGTAATATACAATTATTTCATGCAAGGACAATGGTATGTAATTTTTATTCAAACTTTTAAAATTAACTTCTAAGATCTAGCTTAAAAGAATTGTGTCAGTGTGAGCGGTAAATTTTTCATCCTGATCTTGAAACCAATATAAATCTATTAGAGGAAATTGTGCAAAATAACCATGTATCCAGAAGGGCACATTCTTAAAATGGTGGTGCCTGTTTTTTTGGTGCCTGAACTAGGAATATTCACGATTGCAAATAAAAAGGCCAAATTATATTCTAGGTTTAAAAAAAACATTTTTGAAGTAAGGACTTGCCTACAAATCTATTCAAGTCTTTGGTTGGACCATGTTTTTATGCTTGAAAAAAAATCAATTTGAGCAACAACCATAAAGAAAGTCAAGAGCGTTTAATTGTTATGTGTACTCTCAACAGAGCAATGCAAAGGAAAGAACTGCAGATGCTGGTTTAAATCGAAGGTAGACACAAAATGCTGGAATAACTCAGCGGGACAGACAGCATCTCTGGATTATCCGATTCCTTCTTGCAATGCAATTCTTACTTGCTGCAGCCTGCAAATGCAATAGGCCCAACAGGCCTGCAAATGCACTAATACACAGATAAATATATAATAATCAAAAATACAATTAATTATCCACGATACCAGGTATACATAATAGTGCAAAATCCGAAGTCCGTAGTGCAACCAAAGACAGTCTTTTGAAGATCAGAACAATGATAGGAAGTGAGATCATTGTTTTATGATGACATAGAGACGTGCTTAATCTAGGAAAAGCAATTAACATAATATAAAAATAAAATATCATGAATATTGGAAATCTGAATTAAAACAGAAAATTATGAAAATATTAGATCAGGAATATCTAAAGGAGACTGGTTAAAGTTATCAGCTTTTTAGAATATTCCAGTTTGTTATATGCCAATGAAGCAACATTTGTGTGGCCATTAACTTGATAACAAAGACCTTTGACCTTGTGATTACTACAAAAAGCATAAAGGGAGGCCAGAAAAATAAGAATGCAAAAAATCTAAATATAAAATGCATCACCAGATCACTTAATTTGGTCAGGCACAAGGAACTGCAGATGTTGGTTCACCAAAACACAAGATGCTAATCGTTTAGGAGGGCACTGGATCACAATTTAAACAGCACTCTTTAAACATTCTTTAACTGTATATGTGGAAAGATAGCACTGCATTGCTTGAGAAAGAAATTCATTTTCTCATGCATTTTATTTTGAATCACAAAATGCCAGATATGTTTGCAATAAATCTGCAATAAACTCATACTCATCTCAGTTGGATAGGTTCCTTATTTTTGTACATAATGTTTGCAGTAGATGGTGCTAGACGTTAGCTAGGTAAATGGCAAGTTGGGCTGAAGAGCCTGTGTCCGTGCTGCATAACTGACTTATCCATTGATATTATTGTCATCTATTCAATGAACTTGCCACTATCTGCAGGATACTTTAATGTCCTTAATCCACTATGCAGATGGTTATATCTATCTAATCTTTCTCTATATACTATTAAATGTCTTGTCTGTCTGCCTGACTGCCTGTCTGCCTGTCTGTCTGTCTGTCTGCCTGCCTGCCTGCCTATCTGTCTGCCTGTCTGTCAGATCATGGAACTAATCCAAAACAGTATACAATAGTGCAACCATTTTTGCAGAATCTTACTCGGCTTTTTCCCGTGGCCGTTGGTATCAGGTTTCTTCACATTTGATGTTATACTTCACAAGTGATTGATATTTAAAGTAAAAAAAAAGCCAACTTTTGAAAATAGTAACTGCCTGTGAGTGGGAGACTTTTCTAGCAGCTTCCAGTGATGATGTCACAATGGCATCTCACAGTCGACCAATCACAATGGGATATAATTTACACAAGGTGCCGTGAAGATTCCGACAACGACAATGACATCACAATGTGATCTCTGCTGCCTATACACAAGCTATGAGAGTTGGCGGAGTGGGGGATAGGAGGAGAAAAAACGTTATTTAAACATTGTGTTTAGTAGGGGAGAGATGAGGGAGGGAGTGACTGAGGGTAGGGAAAAGGAGAGGGAGGGAGATGTGACAGAGACACTGGGATCAGCAGCTTCAAGGGGGAGTAAGGAGAGAGTGAGATTTTTGTCGCCCCTCCCCCCACGTGGGAAGGATTGATTGGCTCAAGGGAGCGCTGACCCAAAAATCGACCATTCATTGGCTCCGGGAAGCGCCGAATGCCCCCCCCCCCCTCACATGGAAACGATTGATTGCGTTGGGGGAACGGGTGAGTGGTGGAATATTGCGTTGGGCAAACAGGTTACAATTTTTAAGTAAAATGAGTCTTTATTTTCATTGAGCACAGCATTATTAATAAACAAATTGTCTCAATTTCTTACTTGTTCTTTGCTGCTAAAGATATTTGACCATATTATAATATTAATGGTTTATGGTACTGTGTGTTATCCTTGATAATGGTGTGAAATAACTAAATTACAAAGTGTGATTGAGACATCACAATTGATCTTAATGCTGACAGAAATTGTATGGAAATAAAATGAGGGACTCCATTCTTTGCTGCCACCCAATGACCCCTGCTGGTGTCCGCTTGTATGTGTTTGATGTTGGCTTCTTCTTTGATTCTGTGAACGCCTGAATATCCTGCCAATATTTAAATGCCATGTTGATGCATGAAAATTAAAATTTGGCTGAGCTAATGAAGTGATGCTGGACCTGTAAATTCCTGACAAAAGAGAAATTCCTGACAAAAGACATTTTGTGATTTGTATTAGCTTTAATTTCATTTTTGTTTCTTCCTCTCTTGCTTTCGTGTCTCCTCTTCAGTCCTCTTTCTTTGTACTTTGTCTACACTATCCATTGCTTCATGATTTCAAAAGCGAGTTTAGCTCATGATTTGCTTGAAGTTCTTGATCACTCAATTAGAGTCAAGCTTCTGACAGAGAAGTTCTCCACCAGTGCTTTGGGTCTCTTTTTGTTAAAGTTGTTAAACTTCCTTGTTTCTACTTCTGACAGAGAATGTTTCACAGTGGAGTTTCCCATTTTTAACAGTTTGGGGTGCGTAAATAGCGCTCTGACTTTCTTTTGCATGTTCTGTGTGTTAGAATTGGCTATAATTCAGCAGAAGCAATCACATAAATGCATGGCTTCAAGACCAAATCAGAGGTGAAGTATTCTGAGGCAAGTGACTAATTGTGTAAGACCTTATTGCCTATCCACAATCTACATGGCACTAATCAGGAATGTGATGGAATCTTCTCTGCTTACACAGATGAGTGCAACTCCAATAATAATCAACACCAAAAACAACATCTCAGCAATATTCATATTGGCAGTAACGTCTAGCAATTTGCTCGAGCCACTTATTTAGCCACTTTGACAACATATCCCAAATCAGCCACTTCTACCACTCTAAACAAAAAAGGCATCAGGAATTTGGGGATGCCATCTTCAGTAGGTTCTTTCATAGTTGCACACTATCAAGATTTGGAAGTATGTCTGCAGTCATACATTGTTGCTGGGTGAAATCCCGGAACATCCTACCCAACAGCGCTTGGGAGAGCATCTTCATCAGATAGCCTGAAGCAATTTAAGAAGGGCAATACTGCAATGCCCAGATCCTGAAAAAAAGAAAGCAGTAATTCTGTGATTTGCGAATTTTCACTCGTGCACCATGGACTGTTTTGGGCACCTCGCTTTGATTTACGAAACTATGAATTACACATATGAAAACGCTATACTGCAATGACCACTATGCATTTTGCCTAGGGTGGGAATGGAAGATTGGCTGTAGATGAAAAACAATAGGTGTGTTTGGAAGCCAGTTTTTAGAACTGTGTCATTTGAATATCATAAAACAAATCTACCGTGCCTTTTGGAATAGCTTGCAACGTGGCGGCCTGAGCCATTTTGGTATCGAACCGTCGTTGGTTGGGCTGGACTCTCGCGTGATCTGGGCTGACCAATCACGCGGTCAGGGTGGCGGGCCGTTGAGCGGTTGGAATTCAAAGGCGGCAGTTGGAATTGGAAGGGTTGGCAGTTGGAGTGGAACTCGGTGCTCACGAGCGACGGCTCGGTTGCAGTAAAATATTAACTTGATGCGCACGTAACCAACGGGCTGTATCGTTTAATTATTAATCAGAGCGTTTACACAACGCGTGGACGTCTACAGCATGTTGCTTTATTATAAACACAAATCCTTGTCTTGTTGGAACATAAGGATCTCTATTAAAGTTTTATGGTGTGTGAGTGATATGCACAAAGATTGTTAGTTGTTAAAGCTTAAACACGAGCAGTGGCCAAATTGCAGATTCAAATGTTTTTAATAAAATGTCATTATTGAATATTTATTTTGACAAGGGATGGATCACTCAGACAGTCTTATTCTGTGTTGTGGTAGGATAGAAAAAATAGTGGCTAGGGAGGACAAGAATTTATAGTGACTTATCAGCATTTATAACCAATCACCAGAGATGGATTTCATTTTTTTTCAATTATTTTGGTTTGGGAGGAGTATTTATTCTGCAATTCCATTCATTTTTCCATAATGAATAAGCCTGGTATCCTTGGCAATGGTGCCGTTTGTTCTGCTGATTTATTGTCTGAATTTATTTTCAAAAGTATTTAACCATTAACATTAAATACCATGTCGTTTACTGAATGTTTTTGAAGCTAGATTTTACATTGAACCTTATGTAAGAAAATTTACGACTGAAACTGCAGAATAATTAAACTAACTTTGCCACATCTTCCCATTCCCACAGCATTGATATATATTAGCTTGTACATTATGAAAGAGAGGTTTTGAACGTTAAACTATATTTAAATGCAAGCTTTACCACATCGGAGATTTACCCACTTTCTGGTCAGTGCAATGTGCTTTTCTTAAAATGTGAGGATGAATTGTCAGTCTAATTTATTTGAAGACATGCTTGCCCTCATTGGTCGGAGCATTGAGTTTAAGAGTCAGGAAGTCGTGATGCAGCTTTATAGGACTTTGCTTAAGCCACAATTAGAGTAGTTTGGTAACCCCATTCCGGGAAGGATGTGGAGGCTATGGAAAGAGTGCAGAGGAGGTTTACCAGAATGCTAGATTTTTCAACCAGCATCTGCAGTTCCTTGTTTCTACCTTTTACCAGAATGCTACCTGGATTACAGGGTAATTAGAGGGTAATAAAGATGTTAACATTACTGAATTAATTAATAATACCCAAGCTATGCCACCATTTATCTATGGATTAATGCTGGTTCGTTATATGTAATCTTGATAAACCTTGCTATGTGTTATATTTGCTATTTTATTTGCCAATCCTGTTAGGCAAAACACTGGTTAAAAAGGTCCTCTTTAGTAACAGTTAACCAATGAAATAGAAGCATCTGGAAGGATACTTAGTGATTTGTGTGCTGATCATCTGCTCAAAGTTGTGGGACATGTCAACATGGCTTTGCAAGCTGCTGTGTATCAGTGTAACTTGGAGTGGAAGCTCTTGGCATTGTCTATTTTTGACTGTGTCAGTCATGTGGAATTAATTCATTGAAAGGAAGGTAACTAGATCAACAGTTTCACAACTCAAAAAGTATGTAACTGTCAGCCCTAACTTCCAAATAAAAGTCATGAGCTATTACTTAAATGTTTTTTTAGGACTGATCATTCTGAAATTTAGATACTTCCAGCTTTGGAATTTCCACAGTTGATGGATGAGCAGAATGAACTTGAAGCATGATCTAATACCCTCCTTATGTTTAGCATTGTTTGCCATAGCAACAGAAAATGGTCACTATATAGGTATTTACAGATGTTTAATGTAATGTTTCACATTTAAGTTAAACTACTTTATTCTTTTAAGATAAGTTTTCCAAAATTGCATTTGCTGGATGATTTGTAACTAATTCTGAAATATAATATTATGCAAATAAAGCTCAAAACAATTCAAAGGTTCAAAGGTCAGTTTATTGTCACGTGTACCAATTAAGGTACAGTGAAACTCAAATTGCCATACAGCCATACTAAAAAAAATCAACAAGACACACAACTACATAAAAGATCACATAAACATCCACCACAGCGGATTCCCCACATTCATCACTGTGATGGAAGGCAATAAAGTCTAAACTTCTTCCTTTTTATTCTACCGCGGTCGGGGCAGTCAAACCATTCGCGGTTGGGGCGATCGAAGCTCCCGCACACGGCGATCGAAGCCTCCATGTCGGGGCGATCGAAGCACCCGCAGCCGGCGACCAATGCCCTCGCGTCAGGGCAATCAAAGCTCCCGTGTCGGGATGATCAAAGCTCCCATGATCGGGGCGGTCGAAGCTCCTGCGGCTTGGAACTCCTGAAGTCGGTCTCTAACCAGAGACCGCAAACTCCTCTGTTAAGTCTGCAGGCTCCAGTGGTTGGAGTTCCAAGGTCGATCCCCGACAGGGATCGCCGGCTCCACGATGTGAAGTCCTGCAGGCTCCTGCAGTTGGAGCTCACGGAGTCGGTATCCAGCAGAGGCCGCCAGCTCCTCGATGTTAAGCCATAGTGCGGACGGAGATACGATACGCAAAAAAAAAGCATCTCCGTCGAGGTAAGAGATTTTTAAACTTTCCGCCAACCCTCCCCACCCCCCACATAAAACAAGCTAAAGAACACTAAAACATAATTTAACATACTAAAAAAACAACAAAGAAGGAAGGGACAAGACAGACTGTTGGCGAGGCGGCCACTGCAGGAGCCACCCGGTGGTTCAATAAATAGTTTTATTTTGAAAGGGTGATAAGACAAACTCTTCTAGTTTAAGTGCAATATTTTCAATGTAATGCTTATGAAATAAACTTCAAAATGATATATATCATCTTTTCATTACCTTTCACTCCTTTCCCTTATAGGACAAAATCATTTGATTAACAAGCTCTTTTAATGGAACCATGTGACGACATGGTTATACAAAGTGGTTCATTTATGTCGTGCTATCATCTACCACAATATCTTGCATATGATATCTGGCTTCTGACAGCAAAGACTTGTATTTATATTCAATTTTTAACATTGTAAAGCATGAAAAAAACAGACAGGTTTAGGTCCTTCTGTCCTCGTGTCTATAAGATAAAATTGCTGACCTTATATCGCTTTGCACCATCCTGCAATATCCCTATATCCCTTGATTTCCTTAATATTAAAATCTCATTTTGTGTTTAATATACTTGGTGACTGAGCCTCCACAGCTATTGGGTAGAGAATTTCTAAGATTCATGACATTCTGGGGAAGAAGTTTAATTTCTCTCTATCTTGAATGGCTGACCTGTTATTTTGAGGCTCTGCTTTCTGTTTCTGAACACCGCAGCTACAGAAAACATCAACATTACATCTATCTGGTTACTATCCAGAGAGGAGTAAAACTGAGGGTGCTTATATCTCGAAAGCAGGAATAAATAATTTTATATTTATAATGACACAGAATAAGATTGTTTGGCCCATCAGGTCAGTGCTTCCACACCTTAATTTTTTTTTTCCTGAAATAGAATCCCAAATTTCCTGGAATTTGATGGCATTTCCTGAAATTGTCAAAAATGCTTCCTGTGTGCTATTTGTTGTTTTATTTTTGTGGGCACACGTTATCAACATAAAGAAGAACAAGACAAAACAGATCTATGTAACTACACCATTTAAGAAAGAACTGCAGATGCTGGAAAAATCAAAGGTAGATGAAAATGCTGGAGAAACTCAGCGGGTGAGGCAGCATCTATGGAGCGAAGGAATAGGCGACGTTTCGGGTCGAGAACCTTCTTCAGACTGATGTCGGGGGGGGCGGGAAAAAGAAAGGAAGAGGCGGAGACAGTAGGCTGTGAGAGAGTTGGAGGGAAGGAGGAATCACAGAGGGGGGGCAGTGAGAGTGGAGGTTGCTAAACTGTCTTTGGAGAGGAGAACTTCTTCAAAGCAGACATACCTTGAGATTTCGCAGTGGAGTAGACATCTGCCTGTTTCTGATACTCACTTGTACAGTGTTATGCAAGGTAGCTTTTGTTGTCTTCGTTTTTTCAACTTGCTCTCATGTGTCTCAGTCTCTGCTCTCCCTCCCTCCCCCCTCCGTCCTTCCCTCTCTCCCTCCCTCCCTCCCTCCTTCCCTCCCTCTCTCTCTCCCTCTCTCTCTCCCTCTCTCCCTTTCTCTCCCTCTCTCCCTCTCCTGTTCGTCCCACCCTCCCTCGCGCCCTCTCCCTCTCTCTCCCTCTCCTCCCTCTCCCTCCCTCCCTCTCCCTCCCTCTCCCTCCCTCTCCCTCCCTCTCCCTCCCTCTCCCTCTCTCTCCCTCTCTCTCCCTCTCTCTCCCTCTCTCTCCCTCTCTCTCCCTCTCTCTCCCTCTCTCTCCCTCTCTCTCCCTCTCTCTCTCTATCCCTCTCTGCATCCCTCTCCCCCTCTCTCCTTCCCTCACCCTCTCTCTCCCTCCCCACCCCCTTTCTCCTCCTTCCTTTTTTCTCTCCCTCCCTCCCTCCCTCTCTCGCTCCCCCTCCCTCACTCCCTCCCTCCTTCTCCCTCTCTCCCCCTTTCTCCCTCCCGCCCTCCTCTCTCCCTCCTCTCCCTCAAGGCCACTTGAGCCCACCCACAGTTATGTAAGATCAAGGCCAATCCCAATGTAACTGCAATCCCACCGCCCACTGGTAACCTTTCAGCACTAGGCTTATCCAGAATTCTACAACTGCCTGAAAAATAATCAAAGGCTCAACTTCCACTGAGAAAGAGAATTCCAAAGACTCATTGTTATCTGAGAGTTTTCCCGAACAGTCCCACAGTGACCCATAGCGCTGTGGCCAGAGCGCTATGTTTAAAACCCATAGCCGGTAGGGTTTATATTTGGAATCCATAGCGCTGCAGCCGACAGCTCTTTGTTTAAATTCCCACGCATTAAACTGACAGCGCTCTGTTTAAACCTTTGAGCGCCAAACCGGCAGTGTTGTGTGTACTACCTTTACACCCCTTCGCGGGCCAGATGCGGAAAATTCCTGAAATTATTCAATTTCTGTAAAATTACCCAAAGACAACCAGAATTTCCTAAATTTCAGGTAATTTCCTTCAAAGTGGAAACACTTGATCAGGTGCACACCTGGTCACAGATGAGCAATCCCATTAATCCCAATTACCCTGATTTCTCTGGTGCACTGAAAAACAATCTCGCAGACAATCCCATCAACTCTCCAATTATTCTTTTTGACGTTGCCATTAATCTACATGCAGGGATATTTGGCAACAACCACCCTACTAGGATGACGTGAGGATGTGTGAGAAAACCAGAAAACCAAGGGACAACCAGTGCAGTCAAGGAGTGAGCACAAATACTCCACATGTATGCAAGAGGGAGGAGTGTGATCTTTTGATCCAAGTCCACACTTACCCATCTCTGTAGCCTGTCATTTGGAAGGGCTAGGTTACTTTCCAATGGAAGTGATAATCTAAAAAAAATAATCATCAACCACATTAATATTTTGGTTATTTATCAATTGTTGCTTAGTTTACAAGATGTCAGGTAACAAATTTTACCAATACTCTTTAAAAGTGGATGTTCAAGGATGTTGTTCAGCCTATCGTCATTAAACCAAATGAATTTCCTTCATATTGTTCAAGAAAATCAGAATAACTTGTTTTACAAGGAAGATAATATTTAATATTGCTAAAATGTAGATTTATATTACAAGGTATAATTGCTCTGTGTTCTGAAGTAAGTTTGTAAAGGTCGTAGGTCAGGTGTCAAACAAGAACACTGGATTATTTGTAGTAAAGAAATTTAAGAAACTACATTACTGGCCAGGATTTTTTTCTTTGAACACAGTTAGTGATCTGGATAGAAAATAAAATTTGTGTTTGTTTTTTTTTTAAAGTTATTTCCATATAAGCAAATATAAATAGAAATCTTTCATGAATGAAATTCGTGTTTGGATAATTTTAGAATGCATTTATTGGTTTATTAATCCAACAGAGAATGGGTTTGTCACAAAAAAATAAAGATTTATTAGCCAGGATATCCATCAGACCAAAATATTTCAAATACAATGCTTTATTGAAAAATCAGCAAGCAGTTAAATATTTAGCAAGTGCCTGTTCATGTCCTGATGGAAAGATAAAAATTAATTTTAAGAAACGCTGAGGAACACAATGGGTGCAGTTGAAGGAAGTCACCATGGTGATTTATTCATTCTGGGCTCATGTACAGTTTAGTGGATGCAGTCTGTTTTATTAACTTAGCAGAGTTAATTTCAGAAACTCTTATTTTGCGATGGATTAGATTTGTGCTTAATTAATCTTGATCTTTTGTGTTGGTGTGGCTGATTGTTGGCAAATTGGGAGGTTCAAACAAGTAGAAACTTTTTTTAGTGTATTAATAATAGATTGGGGTATTGCTCGTAGATAAATGAACTTTTCTCTTTTTTCCCCCCTCTCCCTCCGCTTCCCTTAACCATCCACACCCCCACCTTTTTTCACAGCCTTCAGAACACTAGCAGGACTGTCAAAACATTACTTTACAACTTCATTCGACAAGAGAAGTGTCCACCTCAAGCAACTCAGATTTTTGAGCAGACCTCTGAGGGAAATGGATTGCTGTATGGATTAGCATCTGGTGTAGCATGTAAGTATTTTATGTTTGATTGTAGGAATTGCAAGTACCTACTTACTTTCAGTTGCTTCTCAATTGATAGCTAGTATGCCACTTCCTTGTGATAATTTATTCTAAGGTGTTTTTCATCTGATATCTTTCTCAACAGACATTTTTTGTATGTGGCAGGAACAATTAGTCAGCTAGGTAATAATAAAGATGTTACAATGAAATTAATTTTCATCTGTTATTCACTGATGTGTATGCACTCAGTTGATAGGTAACGATAAAGAACCCTGGCAGACTTGGGGGTCATAGAGTCGCAAAGCACAGAAACAGAACCTTATGCCCAACTTGCCCATGTCATATATCTGCCCTATCTACACTAGTCCCACCTGCCTGCGTTTTATCCATATCTCTCTAAACCAGTCCTATCCATGCAGCTATCCAAATGTCTTTTAAATGTTCTTATGGTACCTGTCCATATTACTTCCTCTGGTAGCTCATTCCATATACCTACTACTGACAAACTTAAGTACCCGTGTAATAATCCGGACACCTGCAGACTGTGACAAGGCCTGAATACTTAAACTGACTGCAAAGCGAAGTCAGGCAGCATTGCTGGCGATAGTGCGGCCCTCCCTGATGAACGTAATGCTTTCTATGCTCGCTTTGAGCAAGAGGCCAACAGGGCAATGCCATCCGTCCCGCAAGACTTGAGTGTGCCTTTTCTCAGTGTCACCGCGCCCGTTCAACATCAGCATACCCCGCCCAGCGCTGTGAAGACGGATCTGGTCGGCCCTACCGCTCCTTCCATCAGCGGTCACTCGAGCCCAGGTATGCCTCTCTCCAGTCGATCTTCCCGGTCCCCGGTCTGTCGGCACGCGGGCTCCCAGCTAGGCCATGTGTGAAACGCAGCGGCATGGTTTCCCTGAACCTCCGCCCGCTGGCGTGGGAGCCACTGCCGGAACACAACTCACCTGCAGTCCCTGCTAAAGTGGCCCTGATCAACGCGAGATTCTTGCTGAACTAAACCTTCATCCTCAACTACTTCTTCACCGCACATGGATTGGACTTCCTACTGATCACAGAAACCTGGCTTAATCCTGGTGAGCTTGCTCCACTCGTGGAACTTTTTCAGCTCGCATAGGCTCTACGGTCGCGGTGGGGGCCTAGCCACTGTGTTTAAGAAACATTTCAACTGCCGCCTCCTGAACGCTGATCATTTTCCAGTTTTGAACATCAAATAATTATAGTTGGTCTAGTCTGTCCACTTTTAATTGTTCTTGTGTATCGCCCACCAAAAATGCATAAGGACTTTATCTCACAATTTGCAGATCTTATCGCTAGTTTGTTGCCCAAATTTGACCGGGTCCTGATCCTTGGTGACTTTAACATTCATGTCTGCTGTCCCACTAAGCCTCTTGTGAGTGAATTTATGAACCTGGTTGAGTACTTCAATCTGACTCTACTTACCACTGGACCCACGCACAAGCTTGGCCATACACTCGACCTGGTGCTATCGTCTGGTCTCCAAATTTGTAATACAGAAATGATTGATGCCTGTCTGTCTGATCATAGTGCAATTATATTCGACGCATCTCTGCCTTTCTCTCCCTCAAAATCCCATCTCCCTGCTCGCTACTCCTGCTACGTAAACTCTTCGACTGCCAGTAAGTTCTCTGAGGCTCTCATAGCCACCCCTGACATCTGCACCATCGCGGCGTCTCCCCTCCATCTCAGCACTGACAACCTCATTTCTTTATTCAATACCACTTGCTCTTCCTTCCTGGATTCTGTTGCTCCTCTTAAAATGAAAAAGCCTAAGTCTAAAGGCTGGCCCTGGCTGAATGACACCACCAGAGCCCCAAGAAGAGAGAGCAGAAAATCAGAACGGAAGTATAAATCTGATAAGCTTCAAATTTCGTTTGAACTTCTGAGAAACAATCTTCTCAAATATCAGGAAGCAGTAAAATCTGCGAGAACACAACACAAAAATGCCCATAACTCCAAGGTTCTTTTTAGTACTATTACCTTTATCAAATGTCCTGCCCCCAGTACCAGCTTAGCTGGGTCCCCTACTAAGTGTGAAAAATTTACTACATTTTTCACCAGTGAAGTTAAGAACATCAGAACGAATATTTCCCCTCCCATCCGTGAACTAGCTGTCTCATTGGTCTGTTCTTCAAAATTAGACTGTTTCTAACCCGTTACTCTACCCTCACTTGTAAAGCTGGTCATCACTATGAAACCTGCTACCTGCCCCCTTGACGTTGTCCCCTCTGCCCTTCTGAAGGATGTCATTGCAATAGCCAGTCCCAGCATCCTCACCATCATCAACAGTTCTCTGGCCACTGGCACTGTACCTACCTGCTTCAAGCATGCGGTGGTCCAGCCCCTGCTGAAAAAACCTAACCCAGACCCCACCTTGCCTAGCAACTACAGACCTATTTCCAAACTGCCTTTCCTTTCAAAAGTCCTTGAAAAGGTAATTTTAAATCAACTTATGCCTTACCTAAACCAAAATAACATCCTGGAAACTTTCCAATCAGGTTTCAGGGCCCACCACAGCACAGAGTCTGCCTTGTTGAAGGTACATAAAGACCTACTTCTCACCATTGGCTCCGGCAACTGTGCAATCCTGCTCCTTCTCGACCTCAGTGCAGCATTTGATACAATTCGATTTGATTCGACCACACCATCCTAATTGACTGTCTCCAGTACGGGGTTGTTATTGATGACACCGCCCTGAGCTGGTTCGTCTCTACCTCAAAGATAGGAGTTTCTCTACAAACATAGGCAACTCTTTCTCCTCCCCAGCCAGCCTTTGCTGTGGGGTTCCACAAGGCTCCATCCTTGGCCCCATTCTCTTCTCCCTGTATATGCTCCCCTTAGGCCAAGTCATTCAAAGACACGGCATTCCTTCCATTGCTATGCAGACGATACACAACTCTATCTCCCCCTGAAACCTAACAACCAATCAAATCTACTCAGCCTTATCCACTGCCTCGAGGATATAAAGTGTTGGATGGCCCAGAACTTCCTCCAACTAAATGAGAGTAATTCTGAGATCATCCTACTCGGCCCCTCGGACTCCATCAAAACGATAGCAGGCAGCCTGGAAGCCTTACCCAATTACTCAAACCTCACGTCAAAATCCTTGGCGTGATATTTGACTCTGCGTTGAAATTTAACAACAAGTCAATGCCGTGGTAAAAGCTAGCTTCTTCCAGCTTCAGACGATAGCTAAAATAAAACCATTCCTCCAATTTGACGACCTCGAAAAGATCATCCCCTCATTTATCTCCTCCCGGCTTGATTACTGCAACTCCTTTTATACTGGCATCAGCCAATCATCCCTGTCCCGCCTGCAATTGTTCCAAAACACTGCAGCAAGACTCCTGACGGGCACCCGAAAAAGGGACCACATCACCCCGATTCTGGCCTCTCTCCACTGGCTCCCAGTGCGGTTCCGAATCAATTTCAAGCTCCTTCTTTATGTATACAAAGCCCTTAACTAGCTTGCCCCCACCTACATCAAAAATCTGCTTACCCACCACACCACCTCCAGGTCCCTCAGATCGGCTGACTTGGGGTTACTGACCACCCCGCGGTCTAAGGATAAGCTTTTGTGGTTGCAGTGCCTAGACTGTGGAACAGCATCCCTCTTCCCACCAGAACTGCCCCCTCCATTAAGTCTAGACTTAAAACTGATTTCTACTCTCAAGCCTTTCTTGAGGTCCTCTGTGGGAGCGCTGTATGTATGTATGTATTTAGGTATGTATTGTTGATCTATGTACCATTGTTTGTAGCACGTTAGTACCTGCACTAATGTAAAGCACTTTGATCAACGAGAGTTGTTTTTAAATTGCTATAGAAATAAAATTGACTTGACTTGACTTGATTTGCAAAAGTTAGAACGGCCTGACTGAGTGTGAGTCAGGCCACAGAAAGAAACTGACCTGGATAGAGTCCCTGGCCGCCTTCTTAGGAACTGCGTCACCAACCAGCTGGAGTGTTCACGGGCATCTTTTATCTTTCCCTACTCCGTTCTGAGGTACCACCTACTTCAAGAGGACGACTTTCATCCTGGTGCCAAAGAAAATCAAGATCTCATGCTTTGATCACTATTGCCCAGTGGCCCAGACATCCACCGTCATGAAGTGTTTTGAGAAGCTAGTTATGGACCAGGTTAAATCCTACCAAGCGAACGTAATCCACTGCAGTTCATCCACTGCCACAACAGGTCCACGTTTTATGCCATCTCCCTGGTCCTACATCATCCCCGAACACCTGGACAGGAAAGACACCTACATTAGAGCTGCACAGTTACTGCCTGTTCTAAATATTTCGAGCATTTTCTCTTTCTTTTTAAATGAGCAGTATTATTTTTGGACTTTAAATCTACTATTCTGCTCTATTATGTATCGTCAATGTATGGATCAGTAATTGTAATTAGGCCCATAGTTCAATAAATATAAGTTTTTATTCTAATAATGTAAACTAGTTGACTGGTTTGTGCTTAATTCAGCTCACTGCCTGCAATTGCCCATGTGCACTTCTGGTTTTTACAAATTTGCAGCTATTTTAATCCAATTGACCTCAATGCCTAACTATTGTAATGGTCCTATGAGGCAGTTGAAAGGCAGTTGGATGTCAGGCTGATGTGGCACTTCCCAGTTCTAGTTGTCAAAGAAATTTGAATTGCCTGTAATTTTTCCTATTCTGCTTGAAAATTATATTATTAAAATGTACTTGGAACATCATAACAGGAGAAATTACTTACTGCAAAAAGTTAAACAAATACTTTTTGATCAGGTGTTTGACCCCCATTCAAATGAATGGTCGCAAGGTTTGAACTCTGTGAATTGACTGGGAAATGAGTCCAGGGGTAGAGTGGGCTGTGTGGGGCAACGTGCTGGCATCCCACTTTTTGCTCATCTAAGTGCAGGAATGGAAGTCAGATGAGCAGACCTGCATGGAGGATATCACTGACAGTTCCTTTCAGAATTAGCAGCTGGTGATAAGAATGTTCCAGACCATTGAATACTCAGTCTATAGTTTCTTATTAAATGAAAACAATTCAGCATTTTGATTTCCCAACCCCAACTACCCCCCCCAATCCCTAGTCAGTTTCGTCTCTCACCATTGCCTGACTTTTTGAGGCTGCAGCAACTTGTGACGTCTCAGTTCCCTTTACATACTTTTTGATTCACTGGAGTCACAGGGGCTTTACGATGTAATAGATGTGTGTTTTTAGATAAGTAGACCACTAAATGAGTTGCAAAATATTAAGCATCAAGAGCAGCAACATCTATTTTACAAATTAGCGTTCCTTTATTTTTAAAATCATCTGCCAACCTTTTGCCTTGTCATCTGTATGACTTCATACATCCCGTTATTAACCCAACTAAGCTGGCTTCATCAGCAGCCATACCCGCTCTCTAGATAACTTTTGGCTGACACAGCTATCCATTCAACTTTTTCTTCCCCCTTATTTGTCTGACCGATCTCATCATCTGGACCATGACTTTTCCTGCCCGTCTCACCCTTACCCAACCACTGCATCGCTGATACCCTGCCAATTTTCCTCATCATCTGCATGACTCATCTTGCCCGCCATCATCCACCAGATGCTGGAAGTTGTTAAAGGTCTAATCTGGGTCATTGCCCATAATTTTCCATTTTTGTCATAAATTTGGGGATACTGTTTAAAAAAAAAGTTTCTTCAAGTTGCTGTATATGCATTTAGTAGCTAGTACAAATAGCAACCATGGAAAAGTGCTTGCTTAAGTTAATGGCTGAACTGTTTCATCCTGAGTTTTCTTGAACGTTCAGGTTACACATTCATGAAAAATATTTCTCCAGCCTTCTGATTTGTTTTGCACAAAAGCAAAAAACCTCAGAAGGTAACTAACTTGATGCAGAATACCCAGCCGCAGACTGATCTTCTGTTATATAGGCCCTCTCCAGATTACCTGACTATGATCATACATACATACATATGAATGTGCCACAACAATGGTCGGCATGGTCCAGCTGAGCAGTTGTGAGCTCTGATCAGACTCACTCGCTGACTCACTGAGTCAGGCCGGCTGGCACCAGCTCTTCCTGCAGCTGCTTGCTTTCTCACCCTGGCTGTTTCTGAGATCCTCATCCACACACTGTTCTCCATTTCCAACTTTAAATTTGTATTACGATCTGTTCTCAGGAACGGAATTCTTTGATAACCCAGGGACAGCTTGTAGTGACAGTAGTTATATGTCTGGTTCTGTTACATTTTTGGCCAATGTGTTAATGATAGGATATTTGTCGATGGTAATGTTATATCTCCAGCGGTTTCAGGGGAAAGTACCTGAGGAGGAGGCGGTTTGGATGGAAAGGGATGAGTGAACTAAGGAGTTGCAGAATGAATGTTCTCGAAAAGGGTGGGGATGAGAAAATGTTACTGGTGGTTGGAGTACGGTGGGGTGAAAAGTGAAAACCATGGGAAACTTGTTCCATCTGCAGGGAGGGGGAACAAGAGCAGAACTGCAGGGCACAGAGCAGACATGGCTAACTGATCCATCCACAACAACAGATGGTTCAGTAACCATGTTTACTGAAGAAAGAGGACATCTTGGTTGGCCTAGAGTGGAAAACTTCATCGTGGGAGCAGATGCAGTTGAGGCAGAAAAATTGAGAGTAAGGGGTGGTATCCTTGCAAGAAGCAGAGTGTTCATCAATCTGGCATTGATGTCTGATCGTGTAAATGTTTGTCTTCCAAGCTAATAGTCTCTGCTAACTTTGTATTACTGTATTGGTAAGATGTTTAAATGCAAACCATTTTACTGAGTAAACCATGTCTACAGCCATGATAGCATAAGCATAATTATTTCTTGTGCCTTGTTCCCTATTCATAGCTGACAGAAGTAAAGCTAGACCCAAGCTCCAGAATATGACTGGACTAATTCCCAAAACATTTGGCTCAATTTTAGTGTTCAGCAAGCATTTTCTTTCTCTCCTTCTGTCAGTTTTGGCCAGCCAGCTATCTGCATCCAGGCTGGGCAGTAATCCTCACTGCAGACATACTGTCAGCCAGTTCTGTTTATCTTGGTTGCAAAATGTAAAAGAATGTCAGGTTTTATCTGAAATACTCCATGTGAGCTCAGAAACTTTGGTGCCACTGTATCGCTTTGTCTACTCTGTTGTTGATGAAAGAGCAGTACAGTGGATTTAGCTGATAGGCAACATTGCACTGTTGTGGAATAATATTTCTGTTTTCATTGCATCACTTTTTATGGCCACAGTATTTTCCAATATTTTCTTATGATAATTTTTCTGCTTTATGTCCTTGATTTCATGTAGCTTTCTAATCTCAATATAACAAATTTTACTTCCAGGATGAATGGGTGGCACGTCTGACCTTGAAAGGCTGGTGTTGGATGGAATTAAGTGCCCTTGTGTCAAGGATAGAGTTGTGGTTAAGCCTACATATTTCCATTTTGGGAAGTCAACCCAGGACAGGACCTACACAATGAATGGTAGGGTCCTGAGGAGAGTTGCAGAGCAGAAGGATCTAGGAATACAGGTGCTTAGTTCCCTGAATATGGTATCCCAGGTAGAAGGGTGGCAAAGAAGGCTTTTGGTATATTGGCCTTGATCTGTCAGGTTAATTGAGTAGAGAAGTTGGGACGTTATGATACAGTTGCACAAGATGTTGGTGAGGCCACATTTGGATTGCTGTGTTCAGTTTTAGTTACCCTGCTGCAGGTAGGATGCCATTAAGATGGAAAGAGTGTAGAGAAGATTTACGAGGATGTTGCCAGCACTCGAGGGGCTGAGCTATAGGGAGGGTTGAGAAGGTTCAGACTTTATTCCTTGGAGTGCAGGAAGCTGAGGGGTGATCGTACAGTCATGAAGTCATGAGGGGAATAGATTGGGTAAATGCACACACTATTTTTCACAGGTTTAGGGAATTAAGAACTAGAGGATATAGGTTTAAGGTGAGGCATTAAAGTTAGGGGATTATGCTGGTTGGAGGAGGGGAGAGGGGGTTGGAGGAGGGGAGAGGAGTGGAGAGGGGGGTTGGTGGGGGGTCGAGGGGGGTTGGAGGAGGGGACAAGGAGGGTGGAGGAGGGGAGATGGGTGGGGGCGGAGAGAGGGGAGAAGGGGGGAGGAGGAGACGGGAAGATGAAGAGGGGGAGTGAGGAGAGATTGGGGGGGGGGAGGGGGGGAAGGGGAGAGAGCGGTAGGGGGTGGGAGAGGTGGGGGAGGGGATGTGAGAGTAAAAGGAGGAGGAAAAACCCTACCGGAATATGTAAAAATTGTTCAGATTTTGCAAATTTCGGAGGAGGAGATTCACAAACGCCTTTAACGAATATTTGCAAAATAGAACCCGGACAAACCAACACGAGAGCTTTAAATATATACTAGACCAAGTGCAGACCTGCTGGGTCTGTTCCCCCATCGCGCGGGGGGGGGGGGCGCTGCGGCTGCACCCCCCACACACACACATGGGGGGGAGGGGGTAGAGAGGTGGCGAGAGGGGGTTAGGGGAAGACGGGCTGGGGAGAGGGGAGGGAGGGGAGACTGCTGGGTCCCGTCCCCTCAACGTGCGGTTGTGGGGGGGCCTGCGGCTTCACATGCACACTAACCACCTCCCACACACACGGGGGGGGGGGGGGGGGGGGGGGGGGGAGAGGGGTAGGGAGAGAGGAGGGGAGAGAGAGAGAGAGAGAGAGAGAGAGAGAGAGAGGATGGAGAGAGAGGGGGAGGGAGAGAGAGAGTGAGAGGGGGAGGGGGGAGAGACATCCCTCCCCATCCCCCCCTCCCTATCCGCCCTTTCCCCCCTTCCCCCCTCTACCTCCCCCTCCCCTCCCCACTCTCTTCCCATCCCCCTCTCACCCCATCCCCCTCTCACCCCATCCCCCTCTCATCCCATCCCCCTCTCCTCCCCCCTCTCTCCCCATCCTCTTAATGCCTCTCCACCCCCTCTCCATAAGATAACATCATAAGATAAGATAACAACATTGGCATCTACTATTTTCTCTGGCAACTTGGACCGAATGCCCATATTCCTCTGTGTACAAAACCCTGTTCCTCAGGTACCCCTGAAATATTTCCCCTCTCACCTTAAACCTACTCTGGGGGAAAGATACAGTGACCATCCATTTTATTTGTGCCCCTCTTCATTTTATCAGCCTCTTTAATGTGACTGCTCGGCCTCCTATGTTCCAGGGAAAGCAATCTCTGCTGATCCAATCTCTTAAAAGTCAAGCTTTCCAGTCACAGTAAATGTCCTTGTGAGCCATGTCTGCACCCTTTCTAGTTTAATCATGTCCTGTGTATAGCATGATGACTGGTATTGCACACAATATTACAGGTGCTGTCTCACCAACGCCTTGTGCAACTTTAACATAATGTCCCATCTCTTGCACACAATGTCCTGTCTGCTGAAGTCAAGCATAACAAATGCCTACTTCACCACCATGTCTATCCTGATCACCACTTTTTTACTCTTAGCCTATCCAATGGTAGCTAGAGAATATGCTGGATTTACCTACCTTTATCTTTGGAAATTCCCAAGTACTATACATGGCTGCAGCCTCCTCAGCTACATGCTGCCTGCCTGAAGTAAAATATGCCTTCTATGTTGCATGTTCCAAATGTCATCTCACAAAACTACTTTAACATTTCTACCTCATTGCCATCTCTTTTGATCATTCTGATATGCCTTGTGTTTGCTCTAGAAATATAATTATAGGCTTGTATTTATTGCAAGTCTCAATTTTTTAGAAGGTGGAGTGCCTTCTGAACTGCCCATTCCATGTGCTGAAAATGCTTCAATGGTACTGTAAATTAGGAATTTCCAAAGTTCAAACTAAACTAACTAACTAACGAACATTCAGTTCTGGATGAGCTGAAGTTAAAACTGTTGTCTTTGGCTCCTACAGAAAGATTTTTCTTTATCACAGACTATTTATTTCCCTGTTGACACCAGCTGAACCTTGCAGGCTTGGCTTTCTATATGACTCAGAACAATATTTCTCCAGCCTCATATTCCCTGCCATGATCGAGACTACTTACTTTCTGCTCCGTTATAATTTTCACAAAATCTGCTAAATTTTCACCCTTCAGATTTTGATTATCCCAATGCACTGCATTGTTCTTAAATTTTGAAAATGATACAACATTTTGTCATCTGTAATATAACCCTCTTCAACACAACTAAAATTTAAAAGGGTCTACTTTTTCCAGTTCCCTTTCTGGGCTTGCCCTTCACATTACATGTGGACCTACCCGGTAACAACTACTCCCAATGTCCAAGTTCCTGCCCAATAACGTTGTAATTTGCCTTACTACAATTTGGTACCTTCCTGCAAACTCCAGAATTATCCATATTCAAAACAATCCTAAAACCTATGAAGAAACAAAGAACTACCGATGCTGGTTTACAAAAGAAGACACAAAGTGCTGGAGTTACTCAGCGGGTCATCTCAGCAGCATCTCTGGAGAACAAATATAGTTTTAGCGTCGGAATCTTTCTGAAAAGACTTGGATAGGCACATAGATATGCAGGAAATGGAGCGATATGGGTTTTGTGCAGGCAGACGAGGGATATTCTTGACATCATGTTCGGCATAGACAATGTGGTTTGAAGGGTCTGTTCTTGTACTATACTGTTTTATGTTCAATGTTCAAAAGACCCCTCCCTGGGTACTTTCCCCTGCAATCACAGGTGATGTAACACATATTGTACCTCTTCCCTCGCATCCATCCAGAGGCCCCAGCAGCCCTTCCAGGCAAGACAGATGATCAAATGCACTTCCACTAACCTCATCTACTGAACTCAGTGCTTCCAATGTGGCCTCCTTTTCAATTAATTAACCAACTGCAACCCTTTCCCTATCTCCTTCCACCAATATCCCTTCTTCCCGGTTCACATGTTGCACCTCTTCTCTCTATATCTCACAGCCTTTAGTCTTCTATCCATCTTTGGATTTTGTCCTCTCATTTGCCAATCAAAGCCCCCTTCATTATCACTTGCCTGGCTTAGTCTCACCCCATCTCTCTTTCACCTTTCTCCCCCCTCATCCAATCAGTTTGAAGAAGGGTGAGGACCCGAAACGGCAGTCGAGAAACCCGAGTTACTCCAGCACTTTGTGTCTTTTCTTTTTGTAAACCAGCATCTGCAGTTCCTTGTATTTACAAGTTCCAGTCCATGTTGGGGAACTTAAAGTCACCTACTACGACAACCATGTTGCTTTAGCATCTTTCTGTAATCTGTCTAAATGTCTGTTCCTCTATCTCCCGCTTGCTACTGGAGGGTGGGGGGCTATAGTTCAATCCCATTAAAGTACTTCACTTTTCTTTGAAGCTCTACCCATATCGCCTCAGCGGATGAACCCTCCAGCATGTCCTCTGAGCACCGTTGTGAGTTTCCTTGACTGTTACAGCAACTCCTTAACGTATTTTCCATGCCACTCTTATCACATCTGAAACTCGAACCATGGAATGTTGAGCTACCAGTCGCTGCCAATGTTGAATAACACCACTGCAATTACCAACTGAGTGTTTGAGAAAGCTTTGGTGGAATTTTTAAGGGTGTTTTTTTGCAAAAGCTGTTATTTATTTTTCCTGTAGCTTTGATTACTTCAACAATTACAAATAGTGAAAAAAAAAGAACATGTATTTAGAGCTGGTGGTATTTGTAGATGTAGATTTCTGGTGTTGTGGAACATCCACATTGTTATGAAAATGCCACAAAAATCATCTTTATATCAGATCATATTTATGGGAAATTTATGGGATTTTTTCAATGAAACATTGGTAAACTACTTTAAGCAGCCTTATAAAATAAAGAAACTAGGAACAGCAGGTGCTGTTTTACACAAAAGGACACAAAGTGCTGGAGTAACTCAGTGGGTCAGGCAGCATCTCTGGAGAACATTGATAGGCAACATTTTGAGTCAGGACCCGAAGAGGCAGGGCAAGACATGGCAGGTAATACATAGGTGTATAGATCAGAGGGTTTGATAGGCAGATGTTCGGAAAAAAGCCCAGAGATCAATGAAGGAGTTATGAGGATGGAGGAGTTGCAGATTGTGAAGCAGAGGAAGGAATGTTGGAGGAAGAGGAGGGGGACTGTTTTCACAGTCACCAAGTCACGGAGCAAAACTAAACACAAATAAGCCTCACTGCATCAAGTTCCCAATTTTATCCTAATTTTATCATCCCCAACTTCTCTTCATTTATCTGCAGATTCTATCACTCATCGCATACTAGGGACAAATTACACAACACAATTTACCTACCAACCTACATTTCTTGTGACACGGGCCGAAACCATATACTCTCAGAGAGAACGTGCAAACTCCAGACAGAGAGTGCCTGAGGTTAGGATAGAACCTCGTCGTGGAGGCAGGGGCTGTGACGCTGTGTGGCATCATCTTGCATTGATCCAGCAGGATCTCTGCAGCTCTTCCTGGCTCTCCACTTTACACTGGGCCACTTGGACAATAAAAACACACATGTCAGGCTGTTGTGCATTGACTGCTGCTATGTATTCAACACATTCATCCCCTCTAAACTTATGAAGCTTGGGAAACTGGGTCTCTGTGCATCCCTTTGCAACTGAAACCTCGACCTCCTCATCAACAGACCTTAATCCGTATGAATTCACAACAACATTTCTTCCTCAATAACCCTCTGGAGGTTGAAGGGAGACGACAGAAGTTTATAAAATTATGAGAGACTAGATAGGGAAGACAGTCAGCACCCAGGATGGAAATATCAAAGACTAGAGGTGAGATGTGTAATGCAAATTTTTACACAGAAGTTGGTGTGTGTCTGGAATGTGCTGCAGGGATGGTGATGGTGGTGTTTACATAGGCACATGGATATACAGGAAATGGAAGGTATGGATTATGTGCAGGCAGATGGGATTACAGTTGTTTAGCTTGGTGTCATGTTCGCCACAGACATGTGCACCAAAGGGTTTATTCCTGCGCTGTATTTTACTTTGTTCCAAGTTGTATGTTTTAGTACTGGACATAGTAAAAGTTTCAGAATAGTTCAAAAATCTGCTTCATTCATCAAGTTTTATAGTTAAAAATTAATCCAATAATAACTTATTGTTTCATTTTTTAAAATAACTGCAAACAGTTACAGATATGTACCTATAATGAGGGATGTAATAGTTATTTTATCAAATAATATTTTCTTTGGATCAGTCAATAGTTTCCGCTACATCAGTCAATAGTTTCCGCTGATTACAATATAAAGGCAGCACAGTGACTCTTCAGATAGTGCAACTGTCTTCTATGAAAGTTGGTATGGACTTGGATAGCCTGAATGTCCTTGAACATATAAGGAGAAATGAAAATAAAAACACATTTTCTTGCATTGGCCACATGTAGCTAACTTAGCATAAATGGGGTCAAGCCAAGAATATCCTGGTCTGTGACTGAAAATTGCATAACAGGCCATAAGTCCTTATTTTCTCTTCAATTACTTTTGTAATTCCTGTTTCATAATCACTTAATATGCCATATCGGTATTCCAACAATATTGGGGAAGCTATCCTGTCCCTTTTAAAATCTTTGAGTGAGGATTCTGCAACCAATTCTGGATATTTCTAAGTTCTCTGTTTGGCAGCATTCATATTTTTAACATCCAAGATGATTTCACTGGATCACATAGCTGCCTGGCTTCTACACTTGTTTTCCCCCAAAATTGACTGGCCGAGTGAAGTTTCTTAAGTGTCATCATAACGTCTGTTTTCCGAGCGAGGGACTGAGGTTATCACTCATAGATAAAACGTGCTGTTTTTGTTTAGCTGATATTGGGTGTCAGGTTTTATCTGCATATTTCCTTTGCTCTTCTGTCAGTAGCTAATACTCCCTACTTCGGCACTATTCTGGTAAATCACCTCTACACCCTTTCCAAAGCCTCCTTCCTATAATAGGGCAACCAGAACTGTATGCAATACTCTAAATGCGGCTAACCAAAACTCATTTAAAGGTGCAACGTGACTTTCTGACTCTTATACTCAATGCCCTTACCAATGAAGACAAGCATACCATATACCTTCTTTACCATGCTATCAATTTTTGTTGCCATCTTCAGGAGGTTGTTGACTTGAACCCCAAGATCCCTCTATACATCGGTGCTGTTAATGGACTTGATCTTAATTGTAAACTTTCCCCTTAATTTCGACTGCCAAAGTGCAACAGCTTGTATTTGCTCGGATTAAACTCAATCTGGAACTTCTTTGCCCATTTCTGTGGCTGATCTATATCCCTCTGTATACATTGACAGCCTTTCTCACAGTCTATGACCCCAGTAATCTTGGTGGCATCTGCTAACTTACTAACCAACCCATCTACATTTACGTCCAAGTCATTTATATATATATACCACAAACAGCAGAAGTCCCAGCACAAATTCCAGCGGAACTCAACTGGTGACAGACCTTCAGCCTGAATATTGTAGTTCATTTATTTATTTTTGCTTGCAATTGGGAAAATACATGTCTGAAGAAGGGTTCCAACCTGAAACGTCACCTATCCATTTTCTCCAGAGATGCTGCCTGATCCGTTGAATTATTCCAGCATTTTGTGTCTATCTTTGGGGGAAAAAAACATGTTTTTGCCTTTTAAGTATCTGTCAGAACACCTTGCAGATTATGTCCACATTGGGCAACTGTGATTATTGCATCTAGAATGGTAATCATTTCTATTTCTAGGGTTTTTACACTATCAAAATTTAAATGTCTGGCCATATTTAATTCCCAATTCATTTTTATTATTATTCCCAATTATTTAATTCCCAATTCATGGTTGAAATTTTTATGACAAGTTTGGGAATGATTGGATTGGCTGTTATTGTAATGATTGTAAGACGGTTAACATCATCCATTTAAGCCCGGCACGCTGTTTCCTGCATATAATGTAAGTGACCTTAAAATAATGTCTTTCTTCAAGAAGGTAAGGAAAAGATGTATGTAATCTTGAGAGTAGCGTTCATTGAAGGGTTCTGACATGAAATGTCACCGAATCATGTCCTCCAGAGATGCCGCCTGGCCCGCTGAGTTACTCCTGCACTTTGTATTTTTTTTAATCTAATTTTTTTTTTTTTTTACTCCAGAGGATTGTTTACCAGGATGAATCTATATATTGTCATATGACTTTAACGTCACGATAGTAATTGTATTTTAATATGAATGTATCTCTGCTTTGTTCTTTCTGCTAATCTGTTCCAAGAAATAGTCACTACTGTTGGTGTAATTCTCACCAAAATTAATTCTCACACTGGGCCAAGCACTGTAAACTTATTTGTATTAACTGTGAGTTAAAGGTGAGGGTAAAGACAAGATGGTGGATTTATGAATATCTGAGCAAATTTTTAATTTTCTTGCCACCCATGACATTTATTTTTCTCTATAACAGCTGGCCTGTGGACGGTTCTTACATTGGGAGGAGTTGGGAGTAAGCCAGCCCCACAAGAGGAAACATCATCCCCACTGGCTAATCGGAGCCTCTTATTGCTACTTGTTTTATCAAATCTGAGTAGCATGCCAAACAGACCAAATCCATACCGACAGTCAATAATGTCCTTCAAGAACACACAAGGTTTGTGTTAAACTTATGAACATGGAAAATGTCAATGTTTTTGTTCACTGCTCATTTGCTAACTAGAAATGTTCTCTTTGCATGAAACCTCTCGCCAGTTTGACCTAAAGATTGGATCACTACTCCATAGGGGTACTATCCTCATTAGGTGTTTCACATCAATTGCTGAACCATGCCAGATTGGTTTGTTGGCCTCTGTTCCTTATTAGCAGTGAGCTGTAAGTTCCATAGAATATTTATTGGACTCCGAAGACAGGAAAAATGTCTTGCTCAGATGCTGGCTGAGATTGTTTGTGGGTAACCGGCTGGTTGACTTTGCTGTAGACAACTGATGGTTGGAAGAGTTACAGGGATATTATATAACATGATTCCAGCATCCTGTTTTCATTCTGCAATGAGCCCTTGAGGGAAGAAAAGCATTATTAAAATGTTAAGTCCTTGGCCTTCCATCGCAACTCAATCTATGTGGACCATCAATGTGGCTGCCAGGCACATGCAGAAAATTACACTGACATTACATTCTGTTATCATGCATAAATTCACTTTGCAAAAGGGACCTCGACTATGTGCTGTGATCCATTTCCAGACCAAAAGTCTTGACCATCACATGATTGCTGCAGTGGTGGACTTCTATATTGTTGGAGATGGTTGTATTCCCATAGATGGGGTTGTTAATCTTCCAAATTGCCTCTTATTATGAAAGATCACAATGTGATATTGCAAGTTTAGTGTTTGCAATTATCCAGTTTCAAATTATTGAAAACGATTAGTTAGTTAGTCCAAAACATCTATTCAATCCGCTGAGTTCTTCCAACAGTTTAAAAAAAAATTGAGATAATCCACCTTCATGTTGTTGACATCCAAGAGGATAACATCTCAGTTGTCCATATTTTACTGCGGTTGCCCACTTCTTCATTTTGTCCTGATCATATTCGAGCTTCTCTGCACCTTTCTCAAGAAATTGCATTTAATTGTCCCTTCTGAATCATTATTGTATATGATGAATAGCTGGGGTCCATAGTGCCTCACTACTCACCTTTACCCTACTCTTGGCTTCCTGCTGGTCAACCAATTCTCAATCCACATCAGTACCTTAACCCTCCACAGTCGTGTCCCCCCCCCCACCAATCCCATATATTTTACATGCTTCAATATTATGTAGACCTTTTTGAAAGCTTTCTGAAAGTTCAAATACATCACATTCGCTGATTCTCCCTCATCTATTCTACTAGATTCATCATCAAAAACAAATTCCAGACATTTTGTCAATGCACATTGCCTCTTTGATCTTATCAGTCTTCTCCAACTCTTCTGCTATTACTTATTTTATAACTGAATCAGCACATCCCTGCAACCAATGTCGGATGATCTATCTATAATTCACTATTTGCTCCATTATTTTTTCTAAATATCGGGGTTACATTAGCTACTCGCCAATTCATTGGAGCTGTTTTAGAGACACGTTTGAAAATGATCACCAGTACATCAAGTATTTATAGAATCACTTAAACTGTCTCGGATGCAGTTAATGATCATTTGGACAACTATGGTGAGGTACAGGTGGAATGAAAAATTTTCCCTGTGGGATATTAGTGAAGTAGGTTTTTAATGTAATTGGTTAATTTCAAGGTCACCATTGTAGATGTGATTTCAGATATATTTAAATACATTAATTTAAATTTGAGCTGAAGTGATGGAGTTCAAATTCATGTTTTCAGATAAATGCTTTAGGCCACCAGACACCAATGCAGGAACTTACACACTATACTAATAGGCTTCCTGTCCAACCACTATACTTTGGTTGTAAAATGTTTTGGACAGTCCTGAAACCATCTATACTGTTTTGTATATGGTTTCTGACCCTCCCATTAAACCAAATTAAAATATGAATTGTTTACTACCTACCTCAAATTCATCAACTGGTTTGAAAGTGACCATGAAGGAGACTACTCGTTTTCTTTACTGAAATTGGCAATTATTCTCAATTGAATGCACATTCATTTTTTTGTGCAATCTTTACGGAAGAATAATGATAATTGTGTGATGTTTGTGTTCACAGACATGGAATCATAAAGTTGCAGTGTGAACAATTTGTATTTTAAAACTTTGGTTTGAAAGGCTTGCTCCTGAGGAGGCAATTAAAGATCAACCATCTGGTTCTAGAGTCACATAGAGTCCAGATTGGGAATGAACGCAGACTTTCTTCATTCAAGTAAAGTGTGAAACAAAAGGATTTTTGTAACAATACAGTAGCACAGTAGTTTCATGATCGCCATTATTGAGATCAGCTTTTTTTTCTTAAATTGCGGATTTATTTATTAGCTTGTATTCAGATCCTCCAGCTATCGTACTGGGATTCAAACTCCTGACTGTATCAGTGGTCCAGATGTTTTCCTCCTACTTTTGTCACTGCATGTTCTTATAGTATTGTTCCAAATTCTGCTGGCAACTTAAAATTATCAAATGTTATAAAGGCATTTTTGTAGTGATTTCATAAAAGTTGGAGGATATCTTGGGCTTCACAAATAGCGCAGCAGGTATCAAATGTGGGAAATTAAAATAAGGATTCTATTTTAAATTGTAGAATCAAGGAACAGCAGATACAGTTTATCAAGCAAAGACACACAATGCTATGGTAACTCAGCGGGTCAGGTAGCCTCCCTGGAGAACATGGATAGGTAAAGTACCGGGTCAGGACTCTTCTTCACACTCTTCTTCAGTCTGCAGAAAGAACCCAAACCTAAACCTTACCGTTACCAGCTTCGCTTTGTTTATTATCGTCACGTACCGTGGTACAGTAAAAAACGTTTTTATTGCATGCTATCCAGTCAATAAAAAGATAATATAGGATTACAATCAATCCATCCACAGTATACAGATACAGGATGAAGGGTATATAATGTAGTGCAAATTAAGTCCAATTGAAGATAGTTTGAAGGTCTCCAATGAGCTAGATGGGAGGTCAGAACCGTATCTAGCTGGTGAGAGGACATGTGAGTTCAGTTGCCTGATAATAGCTGGGAAGAAACTGTCCCTGAATCTGGAGGTATGCATTTTCACACTTCTATACCTCTTGCCTGATGGGAGAGGTGAGAAGAGGGAGTGACTGGGATGAGACTAATCCTTGATTATGCCTATGGGTCGTGCCAAGGCAATGTGACGTGCAGGTGGAGTCCATGGAAGAGAGGTTGTTTGTTTGATGATCTGGGCAATTTCTTGCGGTCTTGGATGGAGCTGTTCCCAACCATGCTGTAATGCATCCTAATAAAATGGTTTCAACAGCGTATGTAGAAGTTGGTGAGGGTTGTTGGGGATGTGTCGAACTTCTTGACCCTCCAAGGGAAGTAGAGGTATTGGTGTACCTTCTCGGCCATTGCTTCGATTGCTGGTGATATTTATTCCTAACAACTTAAAGCTGTCAACCATCTCATCGGCACCATCAATGCATTCCGAGGTGTGTGTTCTGCTTTGTTTCCTGGTTGATCATAATCTCCTTTGTTTTACAATTTAAAATATTACATAGACTACATTATTCAAAATCCAAACTACATAGTATTTTTTCAAATGTATCTGCCATATGTGATAAATGTCAGCACTTAGAAGCTAACTTAACGCACTCATTTACAAATTGTGTAAAAATTACTACATTTTGGACAGAAATATTTAAGATAATTTCGAATGTTGTTAATATGAATCTGATCCCTGACTCAAAGTTAATAATACTGGGAATATTAGAAACTGATCAATTAATAACAATGAATCAAAGAATTCATTTTAATAATTGGGAAAAAATTAATATTGAAATTCTGGAAAGGTCCTACATCCCCCACACTCAAAATGTGGATTACAGGAATGTCGGAGACACTTCATCTGGAAAGATTAAGGCTTGTCCTATTGGACAAGCTGGACCTTTTCAGAGGAATATGGTCTCCATTTATTGAATATCTAAACGGTCAAAATGGCTCGGTACGAGAGCCTGACTGAAGCCTGAATAATGGAATAGATGAAGAATCACATATAACAAATCATGGATATCTCCAATGATGGATAACTTTTTTAATACTCCATTCATTTCTTTATTTTTAATTTCCTACTCTTACTTTATTTTTCTCTATCTTTTCTTACCTGCAATAAAAAAGTATAGAAATATATGACATAATTGTTAATATTAATAATATTACGAATGTGTGTGAGAAGTATATTCTATTAATATGTACTTACGTCTAATAAAAATATTTAACAGAAAAACCTAAGGGTTGGATGTGGAGAATTAATTTTCCATCATGGTCAACAGGTTAATTGAACAGCATTTTGGAACTATAAAAATAAAACTATGAGTGATACAGAGTTTAAATAACGACGCAAATAATATTTAAATAGTATTTGGAGTAGGTCATATAAATGAGAAAATAAGGTTTTAAGGGTACACAAAAAGCTGGAGAAACTCAGCGGGTGCAGCAGCATCTAAGGAGCGAAGGAGATAGGCGACGTTTCGGGTCGAGACCCTTCTTCAGACGGTCTGAAGAAGGGTCTCGACCCGAAACGTCGCCTATCTCCTTCGCTCCTTAGATGCTGCTGCACCCGCTGAGTTTCTCCAGCTTTTTGTGTACCCTCGATTCTCCAGCATCTGCAGTTCCTTCTTTAAAAAATAAGGTTTTAAATTTGGCAGGTCAAAGTAAAAAATGGAAAGTGCAAGTGAGGCACAGTCAAAATTGTCAGCTGAAATCCCTCATTATCTGGACTGGTCATTTTATTGAAGTAAACTCATGGCAAGGTCTATTTTATGCTCCCTTTTTGCTCTGCTTTTTGGAGCAACTGAAACCTCAATACACAGGGCTTTAGCTATTTTTTACTAGGCAGTGGAACCACAGGTCCGCATCTGGTACATATTATATACATGTTATTTCCTTCTACAAGAGGGTTGATAAGATATTTTTATTAATCAATTTGCTTATGGATCAACAAATGAAGAACAAATTAAACAAGGGATATGGGGAGAAGGCAGGATTGTGGATGATCAGTCATGATCACATTGAATGGCAACGCTGGCTCGAAGGGCCGAATGGCCTACTCCTGTACCTATTGTCTATGTACAACACTCAAGTTTTGATATTGAGGGTAATTTCAATTGTTTGTTTTGATTCTTCATTTCAGATAATACTGCCATTCAGTCACCAACCCCCCACTCCTTTCAGATAAATTTCAACAGTCTATACACAGCGTTGTATGAACAACAGAAATCTGACCAGGCAACTCTTCTGCTGTACACCTTGTTGCATCAGAACCCCAATGTGAGAACGTATGTTTTGGCCCGCACTGACGTGGAGAATCTGGTGAGTGTGCTTTGAATTTTTTTGGCATAAGTAGATAAAGTGCAGTCGGCGGTGATGAGAAATGAAACTTGTTTCTTCTGATCAGCATGGCCAAGAACCACAGTGTTGATTTTTTTTTTATCCACTAAGTTATGGGAGCTCTTTTCATTTCAGTTGGTTAATATAAATTTGCCATTCTTCACAAACGTACTTCTGTCATTAGCAGGCTGTGGTTTAAATCTTATGGGGTTAGATTTCAAAACTAGAAAGTCTGGAATTTGATGCAAGGGTTATTATGTTTTGTTTTCATTTTACAGAATGGAAATTTTTCGGTCAACTTCTAAACTAAAGATAACTAAATATAGAAAAGCCATGGTTATTTTGCTCTTTTGTGCAGAAAATGGATTGTACATCCAAATCTTATTCTGATTAAATTCCTTCTTTTCATAATTTTTGTTCTCTATTCATTATCCTTTTTCCTGCATTTTTTTAATTTTCTCAACCTTAGAACCTAAACATATTAGAAACGTGAACTAAGCAACACCTCCCTCCCTAACCCTCCCAACTGTCCTGAAAATTATTCACTCAGAGCAACTATTCAAGAGTATATATGTATGCTTTTAAGTATATAATTCCCCTTCAGATGTTACCAAATTTAAATTCCTGTCCCAAAAGCAATAATTCAGTTATTTTACCTGTGTGTTATTTTTTCCTCTAATTTTTTCTTTGATCTTTCTAATTCTGTTAAACTTCTTTAGGCTCGATAGAAACATTAATCTTTTAGCAATTCACTGGTCAGTGGAAAGAAATTAGGTGATGTTATCGAACCATTTCTCTTTGCTTTAACCAAAATTTGGCTAATCCTGGGATTGTATGTTTATGTGCCTTCAGTCTCAGGGTATGTGATCCATGGAAATAGAGTAGATAAAAGAACATTTAAGGAAAAAATCTTCAAAACATCACTTCACATTCTCACTAATAACTGATCTAGTACTGAAGTGATAACTGTTGAATAATTTTAATTAATTGGAGTCATGGCTTAAGTTGAATCTAAGCTTTGCAATTAGAATTATTTATTTGATGCATGACATAATGCAATGGAATGCAGAAGAATTTCAGCTTTGACATTAATTTGGATGTATATTAGAGATGTGTTTTAAAAATACTCAGGGCTGGTGATGTACTTTAACCACAATGAATTTTGGAGATGATATTCTGGGTCAGAATAAAAGTAGATCAAAGAAGTAAACATGAACCAATGGCATTTCCTTTTGGAAAAAATATATATTCCTAGCTCGCAGATGATTCAATGTTTTGGTGATTAAAACTCGATGCTATTTTATTAATTATACTCTGAAATCTTCCAACAGGGATTTTAGTTTGCATCTTTAGATCATTAATCTTTGCTTCTCGATTATCAAACAGCATACAACTAGTCTTTTTGTTACACTATTAATTTGTTTGCCACTGATCTTTAATAATTGTTTTGGTGTGGTGAAATGTTTTTTCTTACTTGCTGGTTTTTAGGCTATGTTCAGAATTGTTATTAAGGCCCAAAATTTACCTCAGGATTAATATCATTGGGCCCGTTTTAAAGCATGTGCTTTTCCTTATTGAATATGACTGTATCTTCTACCACATTTGGCATCCTGGCTCAATTATGGTGCTGATGCTAATGTTTCTGCCTTCAAAAAGAAAAAAAATTGATAGTGGAGGGTGAACTTGAATATATACATTAATGAGTATCTTGACTGCAAATTGGTCATTTATTTTAAGAGATTAACTGGAAATTACTGCTTAGATAAATGAGAAAGAGTGAGGTTAAAATGAGGTTGAGATGGGGAAAATACATGTGACCTTTCAATTTTTTTTGGATTTACAGGTTCTTCCAATTCTTGAGATTTTATATCATGTTGAAAAACGAAATTCTCACCATGTATATATGGCACTTATTATTTTGCTAATCCTAACTGAGGAAGATTCGTTCAATCGCTCTGTTCATGAAGTGGTAAGTTAATTCTGCCTGAATGTGCTTGCTTTGAATTGCTTTCTTGATCTCTTCACTGCTTATCTTTGAGTATAGTTCTGTGCTTGTGTTGACACATTTTATTTCACTAATCAATGATCATGAAGATATGAAGACTAAAATGATAATATGTTCAAAAAATTGGTCAGTCATGGTACCAGCTCCTGTGAACGTGTGTAATACATAGCATTAATATTCTGGATTGATGTAAACGTTATGATGAGTTGGTCATCTCTATCAGCAGCAGCGGAAAAAGCCCACTGCAATTAGCCTTATCTTCTTAGAGCGTGGGACTGTAAAATCTCCCAAAGGAGAGAAAAACATTTTCACTTATGGAACTCTTTTCAGTCTTGCTGTCTTAAAGCACCTCCAAATCACCATCTGATTTTTGTTTCCCAAGCTCCCATTAACATGTGTAAAACGTAAAGTGCTGGAGTAAATCAGTGGGTCAGGCTGCTTCTCCAGAAGGATTGGAAAGGTGATGTTTTAGGTCGAGAAAGGTTTGGGCCCGTCTTCAGACTAAAGAAAGATCTTAATCCGAAATGCTGCCTATCCATTCCCTTTATCGATTTATTTTAGCACTTTGTGTTTTTCTTAAGATTCCAGTATCTGCAGTTTCTTGTATTTCCGATAAACTGATTTGGCTTAAATTGACATTATTGAGGAATAAATATTAATTAAGACATTTGGGGAAATATTAATTAAGACTATTAGAGTCCCAGCATCAACTATGGGTCTAAGGGTCTTGGAGAGGAACTCTCCGACCTTAAAGAGAGAACCAACTGACCTTTGAGGATCTTTCGGATCACATCCATAATCTTTGTCTGGAAATATACGCAAATATATTTTAGGCAAGAACAAAGTCAGGCTAGTTGTCATCTTTCTCACTGAGCTTGCAAATGTTCATTTGAAATTTGTATTTGAATAATGACCACTGCATCTCACTATTGTTATTCAAGGAAATACGGTTCTATTGGGGAGAACATTGCAATTATATTAAAACTATTTGCTAAATTACCACAAAGTAAGATGTTTCCCAAAAATGCATGCATTGGCTTATGAGGAACAAAAAAGATTAGCTACCGAATAAAAGTGACAAATAAGTTAAATATTTTGTATCCAAAAAACACAAAGCTATTTTATTCTGACCTTTCTTTGACTGGTGATCTAGTTTATGAATGTTCTGGCCAGTTTGGCCTACATTTGAAATGTGTGGTGCCTGCCAATTAACCTGTCAGGAAATTTTTAATTGTGTTTAGCTGCTAGAAAATATTATCACTTTTGATATTTACCTCAGGCTTTGCATGACCTCCCAACTTCATAGAAACATAGGAAATAGGTGCAGGAGTAGGCCATTCAGCCCTTCGAGCCTGCACCGCCATTCAATATGATCATGGCTGATCATCCAATTCAGTATCCCGTACCTGCCTTCTCTCCATACCCCCTGATCCCTTCAGCCACAAGGGCCACATTTAACTCCCTCTTAAATATAGCCAATTAACTGGCCTCAACTACCTTCTGTGGCCCATGACTACCACCAGTCATGACATAAGAGCAAATAGAATCTTATGGTCCTTACCCTCAATAACTTCTCTTTTGATTCCTCCCATTTCCTCCAAACAAAAGGCGTAGCTATGGGCACACACATGGGCCCCAGCTACACTTGCCTCTTTGTTGGGTACGTCGAACAATCCTTGTTCTCGGCGTACCAGGGCCCCATCCCCGACCTCTACCTCCGTTACATCGACGACTGCTTTGGTGTCACCTCCTGCACCCACACACAACTGACTGAATTCATTCATTTCACCACCAACTTCCATCCGGCACTCAAATACACTTGGACCATTTCCGACATTTCCCTACCATTTCTTGACCTCACCATCTCTATTGCAGGTGTTACAAATGGCCTCATTCTTCAGAGAACGGGGATTCCCCTCCCCCACTATTGATGAGGCTCACACCAGGGTCTCCTCCATACCCTGCAACACTGCCCTCTCTCCCCATTCCCCCACTCGCAAACAGGGCAGAGTCCCCCTGGTCCTCACCTTTCACCCCACCAGCCGGCAAATACAACACATAGTCCTCCGCCCGTTTCGCCACCTCCAACGTGACCCCTCCACCCGCCACATCTTCCCATCTCTCCCCCTGTCTGCCTTCCGCAAAGACCGCTCCCTCCGCAACTCCCTTGTCAATTCTTCCCTCCCCTCCCGCTCTACCCCTTCCCCGGGCACTTTGCCTTGCAACCGCAAGAAATGCAACACTTGTCCTTTCACCTCCTCCCTCCACTCCTTTCAGGGACCCAAGCAGTCCTTCCAGGTCCGATAGAGGTTCACCTGCACCTCCTCCAACCTCATCTACTGCATCCGCTGCTCCAGATGCCAGATGATCTATATCGGTGAGATCAAGCGGAGGATTGGCGATCATTTCGCCGAACACCTCCGCTCGGTCCGCAAAAACCAACCCGACCTCCCGGTGACTAAGCACTTCAACACCCCCTCCCATTCCGTATCCGACCTCTCGGTCCTGGGCCTCCTCCACGGCCAGAGTGAGCAACACCGCAAGTTGGAGGAACAGCACCTCATATTCCGCTTGGGGAGTCTGCATCCTTTGGGCTTGAACATTGAATTTTCTCAATTCTGTTAACCCTTGCTGTCTCCTCCCCTTCCCACCTCTCCCTCAGCCCTCGGGCCCTGGCATTCCCTCTATCTCTATCTCCCTCCCCCACCCTAGTCGCACTAGCTTCTCATTTTCACACCACAAACAGCTTACAATGGCTTGTTCCCTTTATCATCGATACTTTTTTGCATATCTTTCATTCATTGTTCTTTATCTCTCCACATCACCGTCTATATCTCTCGTTTCCCTGATCCCTGACCAGTCTGAAGAAGTCTCGACCCGAAACATCGCCCATCTCCTTCGCTCCTTAGATGCTGCTGCACCCGCTGAGTTTCTCCAGCTTTTTGTGTAACCCTAGAATCTTATCTATCCCTGCACCCCACACAGTCTTAGTCCAGGAATAAGAGTAGACCATTCTGCATTTTGTAACATCTTACCTGATGTCAGAATATATTTTTCCAATATTCCTAATGGCATTGATAATCCAAATTCTATTGACTTCATTTTTAAATTAACACCAGTTGCTTTTTGTGGATTAGAGATCTATATGTTTCCCATTGTGGAACTGTTTCCTATCCTCACTGTACAAAGCCTGGACTAATTTACAGACAGTGCCCCTTATGCCCAGAAATCACCATCAACAAAAAATATTTGTCACTATTTGTAATAATTTGAAAATTGAAGTAAAAATGCCCTGAACCTTTTCATATTTTGGTAAATGTAGCTGTAGTTCAATCTTTTAAGTCTTAAAAGGGATGACCTCACATATGTGCACAATGAAATACATTTACTACAGTACCACTGTTTCTCTGAGTCTCTTCATATTTTGTTAATATTATGGTGCAATTTATTGCAAGTTCATTGGCCAGCTCAATAATAGCGCCCTTAATTTTTGTGGGCTTTAATTTTCATTGGAGTGTTTCTGGAAGTCCAAAATTGATAAAACTATAGACATTTAACACTTAAGTCATTACAAAACATTCAAAAATAAACTTTAAAATATATATAACCCAGGCACGTGCCGTGCGTAATCAGCCAGGGTAGGCAGTGGCTTTTAAAAATCTTGAAAATCGCGCATGCGCAGATTATTCTCTCCCCGGTGAGCTGTCAGTCGGCTATTTTTAAATCTTGAAACTGCGCATGCGCACATTGTTTCCTCCCCGGTAAACTGCCGGTTGGCATTTTTTAAATCTTGAAAACCGCGCATCCGCACACTGTTCCCTCACCGGTGAACTGTCATTCGGCTATTTTTAAATCGTGGAAACCGCGCATGCGCAGATTGTTCTCTCGACTTTTATCATGTAATTTGTTTTCAATAGGTCCTATCTCTTAATAAAGTATTTAAAAACATATAGCTCAAATGAAAATACTTACCATATTATTTGTGCACAAAATCCATTCTGCAGCAAAAATATCCATAGGTTGCTTCGTGAAACTCTTCAGGTAATCACTATCCACTGTTGAAAAGCCCGCTAAGAAACTTGCGCATGCGCATGCGCAGTAGGCTAGTGCGCAACGCAGCACATGCACGCAGTTCACAGTGTAAAGGCAGAGTTTCAGTTGCCTTTACGGACCGTTCCCACTGATGGCTTGAAGCAGCGTCGACGGCACGCGAGTACCTCATACTTCCGCGTTTAAAATGTACTGCTGATGAAAGGCATGGGAGAATTATACCTCCCTAAGAGATTGATCTCTTAGGGAGGCATACTTCTCCCGTGACTTTACTATTTATGACCATTTTATATGTTTTATATATATTATTTATATATATTATATTTATATATAAAATAATTACTATTTTATAATTTTAGTCAGGGTAGGCACTGCCTATCGTGCCTACCCTGACGGCACGTGCCTGATATAACCATATAACCATATAACAATTACAGCAAGGAAACAGGCCCTCTCGGCCCTTCCAGTCCGTGCCGACCATTTGTTTTCCCCTAGTCCCATCTACCTGCACTCAGACCATACCCCTCCATTCCCTTTCCGTCCATATACCTATCCACTTTACTTTTAAATGTTAAAATCGATCCTGCCTCCACCACTTCTGCTGGAAGCTCATTCCACACAGCCACCACCCTCTGAGTAAAGAAGTTCCCCCTCACATTAACCCTAAACTTCTGTCCCTTAATTCTCATGTCATGCCCTCTTGTTTAAATCTTCCCTACCCTCAATGGGAAAAGCTTATCCACGTCAACTCTGTCTATCCCTTTCATCATTTTAAAGACCTCAATCAAGTCCCCCCTTAACCTTCTGTGCTCCAAAGAATACCACCCTATCTACATGCGATTCCACCTTCAGGGAACTATGCACAGTTATTCCTAGATCTCTCTGTTTCACAGCATTCCTCAATTCCCTACCATTTACCATGTACGTCCTATTTTGATTTGTCCTGCCAAGATGTTGCACTTCACACTTATCAGCATTAAACTCCATCTGCCATCTTTCAGCCCACTTTTCCAAATGGCCCAAATCTCTCTGTAGACCTTGAAAATCTACTTCATTATCCACAACACCACCTATCTTAGTATCATCTGCATACTTACTTATCCAATTTTCCACCCCATCATCCAGATCATTGATGTACATGACAAACAACAGTGGACCCAACACAGATCCCTGAGGCACCCCACTGGACACCGGCTTCCAACCTCACAAACAGCCATCCACCATTACTCTCTGACATCTCCCATTCAGCCACTGTTGAATCCATCTTGCTACTCCGCCATTAACACCCAAAGATTGAACCTTCTTAACCAACCTTCCATGGGGAACCTTGTCAAAGGCCTTACTGAAATCCATATAGACAACATCCACTGCTTTACCCTCATCAATTTTACCTAGTAACCGCTTCAAAAAATTCAAGAAGATTTGTCAAACATGACCTTCCAGGCACAAATCCATGTTGACTGTTCCTGATCAGACCCTGTTTATCCAGATGCTTATATATATTATCTCTAAGTATCCTTTCCATTAATTTACCCACCACTGACGTCAAACTAACAGGTCTATAATTGCTAGGTTTATTCTTTGAACCCTTTTTAAACAATGGAACAACATGCGCAGTACGCCAATCCTCCGGCACTAATTCCCCGTTTCTAATGACATTTGAAATATTTCTGTCATAGCTCCTGCTATTTCTACACTAACTCCCCTCAATGTCCTAGGGAATATCCTGTCAGGACCTGGAGACTTATCCACTTTTATATTTCTCAAAAGTGTCAGTACTTCCTCCTCTTTGAATCTCGTAGTTTCCATAGCTACTCTACTTTTTTCCCTTACCTCACAGAGTTCAATATCCTTCTCCTTGGTGAATACCGAAGAAAAGAAATTGTTCAATATCTCCCCCAGCTCTTTTGGCTCTGCGGATGGCTGTCCATTCTGGCTCTCTAATGGTCCAATTTTATCCCTCGTTATCCTTTTGCTATTAATATAGCTGTAGAAACCCTTTGGATTTACTTTCACCTTTCTTGCCAAAGCAACCTCGTATCTTCTTTTAGCCTTCCTAATTTATTTCTTAAGATTCTTTTTATATTCTTTATACTCCTCTAGCACTTCATTTACTCCATGCCTCCTATAATTATTGTAGATATCTCTCTTTTTTCAAAACAAGTGTCCAATTTCCCTTGAAAACCATGGCTCTTTCCAATTTTTACTATCTCCTTTCAACCTAACAGGGATATAAAGATTCGGTACTCTTACAATTTCCCCTTTAAATGTCCTCCATTTCTCTTCTACATCCTTCCCATAAAACAAAGTGTCCCAATTCACTCCTTTTAAATCCTTACACATTCCCTCAAAGTTAGCCTTTCTCCAATCAAAAATCTCCACCCTAGGTCCAGTTCTGACTCTCTCCATAATTATATTGAAACTAATGGTATTGTGATTACTGGTCCCGAAGTGCTCACCAACACATTCCTCCGTCACCTGACCTACCTTATTTCCTAACAGGAGGTCCAGCACTACCCCTTCTCTGGTCGATACCTCTATGTACTGCTGCAAAAAACTATCCTGCACACATTTTACAAACCCCAAACCATCCAGCCCATTTACAAAATGTGTTTCCCAGTCTATTTTTGGAAAATTGAAATCTCCCACAATCACTACCTTGTGCTTACTACTAATATCTGCTATCTCCTTGCATATTTGCTATTCCAATTCTCGCTCCCCATTTGGCGGTCTATAATACACCCCTAAGAGTGTTGCTACACCGTTCCCACTTCTCAGTTCCACCCAAACAGCCTCCCTAGACGAGCCCTCTAATCTATCCTGCCAAAGCACTGCTGTAATATCCTCCCTGACAAGCAATGCAACACCTCCACCTCTGGTCCCTCCAATTCTATCGCACCTGAAGCAACGGAATCCTGGAATATTTAGTTTCCAATCACAGCCCTCCTGCAACCATGTTTCACTGATTGCCACAACATCATATTTCCAGGTGTCAATCCAGGCTCTAAGTTCATCCACCTTTCTTACAATGCCCATAGCATTAAAATATACACATTTTAGAAACCCACCATTCCTTATTCTCTGTGTTAAAGAAGGAACTGCAGATGCTGGAGAATCGAGGGTACACAAAAGGCTGGAGAAACTCAGCGGGTGCAGCAGCATTTAAGGAGCGAAGGAGATAGGCGACGTTTCGGGTCGAGACCCTAAAGAAGGGTCTCGACCCGAAACGTCGCCTATCTCCTTCGCTCCTTAGATGCTGCTGCACCCGCTGATTTCTCCAGCCTTTTGTGTACCATCCCTTATTCTCTGTCTATTATCTTTTTTCCTCTTTCTCGCCTACATTTTGGGTCCGAGTGCTTCCCTTCCCTGCCTCTTGCCCCACACCCCTGTCCCCTAGCCCCCTCTACCCGAGTCCCTCCCCCCAGCCTTTCTAGTTTAAAGTCTCCCCCCGTAGCCTTTGCAAATCTCCCCTGCCAGGATATTGGTCCCCCTTGGGTTCAAGTGCAACCCGTCCTTTTTGTACAGAATCATGCCTTCACCAAAAGAGGTCCCAGTGATCAAGAAACTTGAATCCCTGCCCACTGCACCAGTCCCTCAGCCACGCATTTATCCTCCACCTCATTCCATTCCTACTCTCACTGTCACGCGGCACAGGCAGCAATCCTGAAATCGTTACCCTTTTGGTCCTTCTCCTTAACTTTCCCCCCAACTCCCTAAATTCTCCCTTCAGGACCTCGTCTCTTTTTCTGCCTATGTCGTGTACCACAACATCAGGCTCCTCTCCCTCCCTTTTCAGAATCTTTTGGACACGTTCCGACACATGCAACACCCTGGCACCAGGGAGGCAAACTACCATCCGGGTCTCCCGACTGCGTCCACAGAATCGCCCATCCGACCCCCTAACTATAGAGTCCCCTATTACAATTGCCCTCCTCTTTTTGCTACCCTTCTGAGCATCAGGGCCGGTCTCTGTGCCGGAGACCCGGCTGCTGTTGCTGACCCCAGGTAGGCTGTCCCCTCCAATCGTACTCAAACCCGAGTACCTATTTTCCAGTTGTACAGTCACAGGGGTACTCTCTAGCCCCTGCCTCTGCCTCTTGCCCTTCCTAACCGTGACCCACTTGTCTGCCTCCTGTGGTCTGGGAGTGACTACCTCCCTGTAGCTCCTCTCTATGACCTCCTCACTCACCCTGAGGAGACGGAGGTCATCGAGCTGCTGCTCCAGGTTCGTAACACAGTCCTTTAGGAGCCCCATCTCGACACACCTGGCGTAGATGTGGACGTCTGGAGGGCTATCCGATTCCCTGACCTCCCACATCTGACATCCAGAACAGTACACTGCCCTGGCCTTCCTACTCCCCCCTTACACAGGATACAATATCAACACAATACGAAATCACTACAAACTGCTGAAATCTGATCACCAATCAGCTGCTTACCCTGGTCCACTTCCCACCAATCAGCTGCTTACCCTAGTCACTTCCCACCAATCAGCTGCTTACCCTAGTCCACTTCCCACCAATCAGCGGTTTCCTCAAAAAAACCCACTTCTCCGAATGGAATGTTATGGATTTCGGTAAAAACAAGCCCCGCGCTTGATTTTAAACCTTACCGGTCGGGTGTCGCTCCTCCCCCTCCTTCTCTTCCAAAGGCTCATGTGGGCCTCAGAAAAACAAGCCCCGCGCTTGATTTTAAACCTTACCGGTCGGGTGTTGCTCCTCCCCCTCCTTCTCTTCCAACGGCTCCACGTGTACCGAGGTATAGTGAAAAGCTTTGTTTTGCATGCTACCCAATCAGATCCGATATATTCATATTTTGATGAATATATTCATATTTTGATGAATACCCGCATACTCCAATTTAGGAGCCTCGTTCTTGCTGACCGGCATCTACACATTTTTTTCCCAGTGTCATGCATCCCATTAGCAGACCTCCCAACTATCCCGCTTTTGGCGGGATATTCCCGCTTTTTAGGTTCCCTTCCCGCCATCCCGATTTGTACCCTAATTATCCCGCTAAATTCTTCCTCCCGTGGTGAACGCCGGCGCCATGTGTCCCCGGTTTGCCAGCCCGCGCGATCAGCGGCACTTTGCCGGGCCCTAGTGGCCGCGCGTGCGCAGTGGGGGAGGGTTGCCGGGCCCCAGTGGCCGCGTGTGCGCAGTGGGTGAGGGTTGCCGGGCCCCAGTGGACGCGCGTGCGCAGTGGGGGAGGGTTGCCGGGCCCCAGTGGCCGCGCGTGCGCAGTGGGGGAGGGTTGCCGGGCCTGGCGCCATTTCGAGCCACGCCACGCTCGGCCCAGAGCCCGGGCGGCGCCGGCCCGCGCGATCAGCGGCACTTTCTTGCCGCCAGCCGGCCGCTCGCGGCAGCCCCATCACCGGGGTACACAAAAAGCTGGAGAAACACAGCGGGTGCAGCAGCATCTAAGGAGCGAAGGAGATAGGCGACGTTTCGGGTCGAGACCCTTCTTCAGCTAGAAGAAGGGTCTCGACCCGAAACGTCGCCTATCTCCTTCGCTCCTTAGATGCTGCTGCACCCGCTGAGTTTCTCCAGCTTTTTGTGTACCCTCGATTCTCCAGCATCTGCAGTTCCTTCTTTAAAGCCCCATCACCGGGCCTCCCCCCCCCACCCCTACCCCCACCCAGTGCGCAGGCGCAGACCCGCCGGCAACCTGGCCAAGTGCGCATGTGCCGCACCCGCCCGCCGGCAGCCCGCTGATCTGCACCAGTGCGCAGGCGCATAGCCGCCGGCAACAACCCCAAGTGAGAGAAATTAAGGTGAGTCTAGTGCCAAGTTTATCAAAGTTTAACAAAGAATTATAAATGTTTCAGCATACATGTACCTTTTTCACATTTTGGCATTTAAAATACTTCTTCACAATTTAGAATTTGTGACATGGGACCCCGAATAGGGCGCCGCGACATATTATGAATTTTCATTTAAAAATATGAATTTTGAGGGGAAATATTATGAATTTTGACAATCAAATGTTGGGAGGTCTGCATTAGTCAGACCATATATTCTCAGGGTCATAATGGTTCGGTGCAGGGACTTGACTGAGGCCTGATTATCTGAATGGATGAAGAAATACATATAATAAACCATGAATGTATCTCCAAGAATGGATTATTTAGTAATATTCTAATCTCCATCAAACTTTTCACATTTTTTTTTCTATTTTCTACTCTCTTTCTCTATCTTTCTGTCTTTAATTAGGGAAAAAAATATAGAAACATATTATATAAATTCTTAATATGAATACACCTATTATTATTTGTATGAAAAGATTATAGATGTCATAAATTTTGTAATTATATAAAATTGTGCATTTTCAACTATATAATAATTTTGAAATATAAAGTTAATAAATAATACAAACATTCTTAATATTATGAAAATATTATGAATATCATAGAAGTTTGGTTAAGATTGGGTATTATGGTAGTTATATTAGGGGGATTTGTATTTGCTAATTAGAAGAATATCTATGGTAATGAGAAGTGTGAGTAAATAATTGCTTATTTTAGGAATATACTACATACACTCCCAATTATACAAAATAAATAACCAGGAAATGTATAATGGATAACATTACAATTAACACAAACAGTACCAATTGATAATCAATATTATATAATTTTTGTATATTTATATAATTTTTCACTGCCGTATAAAGAGTGTACTCGTAAAAAAATATATTGTTTCTACAATTAAAAAAATTTAAAAAAAAAAAAAAAAAAAGACCATATATTCTAAGAAATGCTTGATTATTCAGGCAGACATCTAAGATGTCATAATTCAATATGAAGAGCAAATCTTCTCGTTTTGTTAATGTCTTCAAAGGCAATGCTTGATAGG